>CAUYQG010128934.1:0-80701 GCA_963574415.1 Tarsius wallacei
TATAGGCGTGCGCTACCACGCCCGGCTAATTTTTTGATTTATTGTAGAGATGAGGTCTCGCTTGCCCAGGCGGGTCTCGAACGGGCTCAGGCAATCCACTCACCTCAGCCTCCCAAAGGCGCGGGATTACAAGCTGAGCCACCGAGTCCGGCTTGTGATTTCTAAAGCCATGGTTATTGTTCACATTTTCATGATGGAAAATACCCCATAATTATGCCACCTAGAGGGTGAGGGCCACGGGAAGGGGAGCTTAGGAAAATGAGAATCTCTCTAAGGCTGGTCCTGGAGCAGCCATTCAGGTGTGTCCGAGCTGGCGCAGGAGAGGAACCTCAGGCCAGGCTACAGAGCTGCTGTCACTAAAATCTTGTCACTGGGGCTCAGGGAGCCCTAATTTGGTAGTAGGTGACAGTTGTGGCACAGGGGGCAAATGATTTCCCTCCTTCTATACAGAACGCAGCTTGGCTTCAGTGCTTTGGGGGATTCATAGACACAGAGCAGGTTTGCATATTTATAGGCCACAGGGACCAGCAGGAGGTAGTTCAGGGCATACCCTGGAGGTGATGAGAAACTTCTTCGAAACGCTCCACTGCAAACTTCTCTCAGAGAAGGAGAGAACACCTCCAAGGACAGCATCTGAAAGGAAAAGGCTTGCTTATGACACATATGAGGTCGCCATCCCAACCCTGCTCATGGTTTCTCAGAAGTGGATGGAGGAGGTAAGGGTAGCTGGACTGGGTCCAGTGTTTGTGGTGGGGGTGGGAGCTCACCCAAAATCCAGCTGGTGTGTTGCGGGGCGGGGGTTGGGGGGGCTGGGGGGAGGGAAGGGATGACAGGAAGTACAGGTGTTATCTCTAGGGGCCTTTCTTGACCAACTAATTTCTTATGGAAACTAGACTGTGATTGATTTTACTTTCCTCTTGGTGACTGTGAAATTAAAATGGATTAAGTTTTGGTCACCAGGAGGCTCAGGAATTTAAGGTCCAATTCTGAAACCAGAACAGGTCACTCTGATTTGCAATTTGTGCACCAGTCCCTGGCTTCATTTAATTTGGCTTTGCTTTCACTTCCCTGTTCTTTATTATTTTCTTTTTTCCTGTGCTATTATGCACATCTCTCAAAGCTAGTCAAATCCTATTTTGGGATGGATTGACCTGATAAGTTAATAAATCACATTAAACTACTGCACCCTCCCCCATCCAAAAGGAACATGCTTTGAAGTCTTCTGGCATCTTCCTGGTTACGCCAAAAACATGGAGGAGAGGTGAAGGGGAAATCACCCAGACACAGTAAGGCCGTCAGGGAGCCTGGGACCAAAGATTCAGTACTACCGCTAGCATGTCGTGCAGCATGGGAACCTTCCTTTCACTGTTCTTTGTGGTTCTTCAGACATAGTTCTTTTGGGCACACCACAGCCTCAGAGTCCTTGCCTCTGGCCCATGTCCATAGTTCCTTGGTCTTCTTGCCTCCACTCATCTATCTGGATGTGTCCCCCAGGACCTCTGTGCTAGGAAGCCTGGGGTACCTGGGACCCAAGGATGATTGTGGATGAAAACAAAGGAAAGCATTTCCAGAGGGCTGAGTGCTCCCTAACTCTTCTGCTATGCTTCCTGCTTCAGAAACAGAGCTGACACACTTTGTACTTGAGAGGGATTGGGGAGCTGGAGGGTCTTTATGGGGAGTCTTTCATTTCCCTCCTCCACCCATTTTCCTTCTTCAGGTAACATTCAGAAGACTCTCTAGCTCAAAGTTGTAATTTCCTAGTACATGTTCATTCTTTTATCCTTGTTGAATGGGACATTGGCAACTCTTTGCCTTTTAGGCCCTGGTATCTTTAGATTCTGATCATAAATTGGCAGAGACAGCAATATTTCAGAGTTTGACACAGCTTTGCTCAGAATCCACTAGAAGCCTAATTTTTCCTTTAGGAGTCAGAATCCCAGGTGTGGGAAGTAGAAGGGGTTGGTATGCACTAATATTCTGCATGTCTTGCGACAGAGATGAGATCTGGGAGGAAACGGGTCATGGTCTCCCTGAGGAGCAAGCTCTGGGTCTTCTGTACATGATTGCATGTAACGTCTCTCTAGCAGTTGCTCCAGTACTGACCAGACCTACAGGTCTTACCTTCCTGGAGGGCAGGACAGAGGCCACAGACTCCTTTTTGTCCATGTTTTTGTTGTTAGTCGTGATTTGATCCCAAGTACAGCAATGCACAGAAGTCAGTTATCAATGTTAGGGCCCACCAAGGCTGGCCAGCCAATCCAGGCAGAAATAAGAACTTATCTCAATGGTTCAATCTAGATAGCCAGTGAGCTGGCCAAGCCAGCACAACTAAGAATGTGATACCAGGAACAACCCTACCTGAGGGAGCTGCCTGATGGGCTGGGGCTGGCCATCTGCTGGCCCCGTGCCAGGAAGCTGCTGGTGTTCACGTTACCAGCAGTCCTGGGCTGAACCAGGAATCCAACCACCAGGGTCACCTAGTTGTCAGTCAGACAGTGGGAACTATCAGGTGAGATCGGGACATCTTTGGGGTTGAGGAGGCCTGGAGAGCAGGAGTGAGAGAACGGATGGTCAGAGGGCTCAGGCAGAAGCCAGGGTTAGGGGCAAAGGAGGGATGGAGAGAAGAGAAGCAAGTTGGAAAGGGAGGCAGGTAGATGAGGAGGGCAGAAGGACAGAAGAGGGAAGAGAAGGAGCAAAGAGACAGGCAGAGGAAGGGGAAACCGGAATTAGAAGATGGGAAGGGTAAGAGGCAGAAGGAAGGGTCACTTGGGTGTCTCGGGAGGTGGGAGAGAGGGCAGACAGGGGTAGGCGGAGTGGAGTGGAGGGGAGGCAGGGAGAGTAGGATGCAGTGTCTCTATGATTCCCGAGTGAGAAATGGAGGCTGGGCTGCTTGGTTCAATACTCTGTATCCTTTTTCTGTTCGATTCCCCTATGACCTGGACTTCATAGTCACCAAGATCAAGACTCCCAGGGCTGCACTGTCTAAGGTGGAAGCCCCTAGTTCCATGTGCCTGTGGAACCCCTGAAATGTGGCTTGTTGGAATAGAGAGCATTGTAAGTGTGAAATATACACCAGATTTTAAAGACTTGTATGGAAAAAAGGGCAAAAGATAACCGTTTTTTCTTTGTATTGGTTACATCTTGAAATGATAATATTTTGGATATTTCAGTTAAATAAAATGTATTATTAGAATTAATTCATGTTTTTTTATTTTTTACTTTTACACTGTGGCTACTAGAAAAATTAAAATTCCTCATGCCACTTTCATTTGCAACTTGCCTTACATTTTTGTTCTTAGCATCATCCTAGGGCATTTGAACTAGAAAAGACCCCTGGAAGTCTCATTTTATAGATGAGGCAATTAAATCCTAGGGCCTTGTTCATGGTCATTAGGCAAATGTCACAGCACTTGGACTAGGATCCAGGTCTGTTGACCCCATCAGTGACCCCATGGCTTTCCTTCTTCAGCTCAAGCTGGCCAGACATAGCCAGGCCTGTGACAGGCATGAGAGATAGCCATCCTCCTGTAATCATGTGAGAGCCACGAATCACATCTACCTCTTTTCACAAGCCTGAGGCTACGAATGGTCCCATTATTGCTCTTGTAAGGAAGGCCACAGAATATGGGCCATGTGTACCAGATGAAAGCAGCAGCGAACCCGACCTCCTCAGGGACCTGTAACTGACTGAAGAACTGAGTCTGGGAGCTGGGGACTGGGAAGAAAAGATAAAATCACAGTCCTAGTCTGTATGTCACATCACAGTTTTCAAAACCTTTTCAGAGCTTATCTCATGAAACCTACTTTCATGAAGTTTTCTTTCTTTTTTTTTTTTTAGTTGGAGTCTCATTCTGTCACCCAGACTGGAGTGCAGTGGCTGCTCCCGGCCACCGCAGCCTCAACCTGCTCCAGCGATCCTTCTGCCTCAGCCTTCCAAGTAGCTGGAGCTACAGGCATGCGCTACCATGCCCGGCTAATTTTTGACTTATTGTAAGGGATGAGGTCTCGCCAAGTTGCCCAGGCGGGTCTTGAACCCGCGGGCTCAGGCAATCCACTCACCTCAGCCTCCCAAAGCGCTGGGATTACAGGCTGAGCCACCGAGCCCGGCTGTCATGAAGTTTTCAAGTGAAGATGTCATTATGCCCATTTTCCAGATTAGGAAACTGAGGCTCAGACCAGGAACTTGCCAGAGGCCCACAATCCAATGGACATAGAGCAAGAACAGCAGAAGCCGTTCTTTTTTTTTTTTTTGAGTTGGAGTTTCACTCTGTCACCCAGGCTGGAGGGCAGTGGCACACTCCCAGCCACCGCAGCCTAGACCTGCTGGGCTCCGGCGATCCTTCCGCCTTAGCCTTCCAAGTAGCTGGAACTACAGGCATGCACCACCATGCCCGGCTAATTTTTTTGATTTATTGTAGAGATGAGGTCTTGCCAAGTTGCCCAGGTGGGTCTCGAACCCGCGGGCCCAGGCAATTCACTCACCTCGGCCTCCCAAAGCGTGGGATTACAGGCTGAGCCACCGAAGCCGGCCAGCAGCTCTTCCTACTCACTAATCAAAAGCCAGGGGCTATGATAAAGAGGATGACAGCTGTTATCCTCTCAGTTTATTACTTTGGACCTGCCTTGTCTGTCTGCCTAGCTGTTTTCTAGCTACTTCCTCTCTCAACCTATATGAGGGCCCTTGAAAGCCCCCTGCTCCTTTGATGCTGGTGCCATTCGTTGGTATCATTCAGCATTCACTCCCTATGTCAGCTCCCATCTCCTGAGCATTCTCCTGTGTTCACCAAAGACTTCCTCCCCTGGATGTCAGGTTTTTTGTTTGTTTCCCTGAGATGGGATCTTGCTATGTTTTCCAGGCTAGACTTGAACTCTTGGGCTCAAGGGATCTGCCCACCTTAGCCTCCCAAGTAGCTGGGACTATAGGTGCATACCACCACACCCGACTTGGCAGTCTTCCTCTGTACCCCAACTCTTGCCAGCTCAGACACCTGCAAGAAAGCTGTGTGAACAACCAGCTTTGGGTTCATGACTGCCTACACTTCTCCAGCTCAACCACATCCTAGTTTTTGAACCTAGCACCTCTGGAATCATCAGTGAAATTAACCCAGACACCAACCTCTCTCCTGAGCTCTGAATTTGCATAATTACTTGGGATCTCCTCTGGGGCTCAGCTGGTCCATCCTGATATCCTCCCAAGCCTGCTCCCCAGCCCTCCACCACTTTCTTTTTCATTCCACTAAAGAGTATCATCATCTATCCAGTTGCTCAAGGCCAGACATCTAGGAGTCCCCCCTCAACTTTTCTGTCTCCCTTGTAGAACCCAATGAATCACCAGGTCATGTGGAATAACCTCCAGAAGATGTCATGAATCCACTGGTTTCTCTCCACTCCTGTTGCTGCTACCTTCATCCTAGCTGCCATCACTCATCTGCAGCTGCCTCCTCTCTAGTCTTCCTACTTCTACCCTACACCCTCTTCAACTCAAGCTCCAAAAATAGCACGTTATCTTCTCACAGTGCAAATTGGGTCATATCACATGGCTGCACTTGCTTTCCGTCACACACTGTTCCTCCTACTTTATCATATTTCAACCTCTTTGGCCTTCTTTCAGTTCCTCCATCAGGCTGAGTCCTTCCCAACTTTGCACATGCTGTTCCCACTGCTTGGAATGCTCTTCTCTGCATTTATCACCGGGCTAACTTCCACTCATCTTTCAAATCTCAATTTAAGCACAGAAAGGCAGTTCCTAATTCCTACCTCAACCTCAACTATCCACTCCTCCCCATCCCTACTGTTTTTCCTCTTCACTGTCTGTTATTACATGTTTATTTCTTAGTGTCTGTGGCAACACTGCTGGCTGCCTTCCCTTTCCTAAGAGTGCTGCAAGTTTTGTTTAGATAATTAGCTCCTCCTGCTAAGCCCATGTGCTCCCCCTCCTCTTTTCCTCCCAGTTCCAGCATTGGGCATGCTTTGTCCAAAGGTAATCCCATTCTCCATCCAGGAACACAATAAGCGAATCAGTGATGACATTCCCAGGATGCCTGGGATGGATGACCCAATTTGTCATCCATGAGTGGCAATAACAAGTTGAGGGACAGAGCTAGAGAATCGTGTTTCTCACTTTACTACCTTGAGGGTAGCCTGCCTATAGACAACGCCACACACACAGAGCACAGCTGAGGGAATCCCAGACAAGTGGAACTGGATATACTGGCTAAGCTGATTCCAAAGCCCTCTTGGCCATCACTTTGTGATGTGAGCCAACACATTTTCTTATGAAATTAATTTAGACCGGGTTTTCTCTTCTTTGCAGCTAAGAGAAATACACCTGAGGACCTTTGGTTTTGAGTCCTGTATTCCTCTACCCTTCACCTCCTTTCTGTTTCCATATCCCTTCCCACCTAGCTGAGGTGCCACCATTTAGAATTTCAACCATTCTTGCCAATATTCTTGCACGTTTTACTGCTGTCCTTTGTTACATCTGGCTGGCATAATCTCAGTCATGAAAGAATTCAGTTATACATCCTCTTTATTGCCTGTGTTCATGCTATTGACTTTTGCTGGAAGAAAAAAAATGTCATCAGAAAGATTGGTATCATAATAAACTCATGGTCAATTAGGTCCTAAACAATGTCCAACAACAATCATCCCAAGAGGTTGTTCATGGCAGCAATATGACAGCAAAATGTTTTATAATTGAAATGGCCAATAAAGGGGATTGTGATGCACATTGCACAATGGAAAACTAAGAAGCCACTTAAAATGGGGGCGGGGGGAAGGGCAATATATATACACAACTGCATGTAAAAATGACCACAATAAATAGCTAACTGAGAAGAATAATATTACAGAAGTGTGTGTGGGCACAAAACCCCACAAAAGGATCTATAGCAAGATGTTACTGTGATAATCTCAGATTTTTATCCTTTTGTGATTTTTGCATAATGGTCAGTATTAATTGATTATAAAATTTTAAATTATTTACATTTCTGTGAAACAAAAGCAAGGTCTAGACCAGAGGTGGTCTAGAATCCTAATCAGATTTTAAAAGTCACTTCCACCATTTTTGTTTTTAGAATACATCCCACCACAGATGTCTGGACAGGATACTGTGTCAAAAGGCATTTGAAATAATTACTTACAAGTTTACAAATTGTATGTATTGTTAGTTTATTTCATTTGTTTTCAATTTTGGAGAGTTATTTATTGTTTTATACTTATGGGTTTGGGGAGGTTTCCTTTTTTTTCCTTTCTGTTCTCTGAAACAATTATATAAAGTAGAGATTATATATTCTTTGAAGGTTTGGTGAAATAGTGTCAGTCTGTAAAATAGTAAAGGTCTGAACAGGTATAGGAAAAAAATTCTCAACATCACTAATCAACAGAGAAATGCAAATTAACACCACAATAAGATATCACCTCATCTGTTAGAATGGTTATTATAAAAAAGATGGAGAGAATGTAGAGGAAAGGGGATGGTTGCACACTGCTGGTGGGAATGTAAATTAACCCAGCCATTTTGGAAAACAGTGTGGAAGTTCCTCAACAAATTAAAAGTAGAACTACCATACTATGTAGCAGTCCCACTGTTGGGTGTATGTTCAAAAGAAATAAAATCAGTAAGTCAAAGTCATATATATGCACTTTCATGTTAATTGCAGCATTATTCACAATAGCCAATCTAGAATTAATCTAAGTGTCCATCAATGGATGAATGGATAAAGAAAATACGCTATATGTACACAATGGAATGCTATTCAGCCTTAAAAAAAGAAGGAAATCCTGTCATTTGTGAAAACATGGATGTCGTTATGGAGGATATTACGTTAAGTGAAATAAGCAAGGCACAGAAAGACAGATACTGCATGATCTCATTTATATGTGAATTCTGAACATGATGGACTTATAGAAGCAGAGGGTAGAATGGTGGTTACCAGGGGTTAGGGGTGGGAGGATTGGGAGATGTTGGTCAAAGAATACCAACATTTCTGTTAGATAGGAGGAATACGTTCAAAAGATCTATTGTACAACATGGTGACTATAGTCAGTAATAATGTATTATTGAAAACTGCTAATGAAGTAGATTTTAAGTGCTCTTGCCACAGATAAATGATAAGTACGTGAGATAATGCTTATGTTAAGTAGCTTGATTTTAGCCATTCCACAATGTATACATATTTCAAAACATCATGTTGCATACCATAAATATGTACAATTTTTTTGTCAATTAAAACATAAATAAGAAAAACTCACCAGAAAGGTAAAACATTTCCAAAACATATTACTGAATAAAATACATTAAAAAATATTGTTTTTAAAAATAGGGTAGGCCAGATATTTTCCTTCAACTTGTAATTTTGAAAAATTTCTAACAGTTAATTTGGGGGGTTAATAATGATATTATCTACTACTCAATCCACAGTCTTTGAGTCTTTTCTTGCTTTCTGTCATAATAAAATGTCCAGGCCCACCTTGTGCTTATTTGCCTCAGATGTGGAATTGACTATTTTCTCCGAGGATCCCTGGTTCCTTTTAATGGGATGGTATTTAGAAACCAAGAACTGAATGTTTAATGTGCTCATTGCCTGTAGGGTGTCATTTTTTCTAGACCTTTTTAATAAGCAGAACTAGGAAATACATATGTATTTTAAACTTCATGAATTTATGTTAATATTTCCCATTCAAATTTAATATATGGTTTATTTTTTTATTGTTTATCTATATCTCTTTTACAGATAATATCTTAGCACTAATTAACATTAACATATTATTTACTTTGTCATATAATATACATAAAATTGTTGTGAAATCACAATATCATTATTACTTTTAACAATAAACTAGGCTGGGCACAGTGGCTTAGCCTGTAATCCCAGGACTTTGGGAGGCTGAGGTGAGTGGATTGCCTGAGCCTGTAGGTTCGAGACCAGCCCGGGCAACTTGGTGAGACCTCGTCTCTACAATAAATCAAAAACTAGCTTGGTGTGGTAGTGCACGCCTGTAGTTCCAGCTACTTGGAAGTCTGAGGCGGAAGGATTGCCAGAGCCCAGCAGGTTGACACTGGGGTGGCCATGAGCGTGCCACTGCACTCCAACCTGGGTGACTGAGTGAGATTCCAACCCCCCCAAAAAAAGAAAAGAAAAGAAAACCCAATAAACTAAGTAATGTTTAAGATTTCTTTGCAGTTCTTCTCATCCTTAGAATATATATCAAGTCAGAGTTCTGTGTTCAAAAGTGACTTAACATAATTATTTTCTGTTTGTGTTTATATTATTAATTTGATATACTTTTAGGTCATTTGTTGGTGTTCATATTCAATTTAAGGATTTTTTTCTTTTGAGTCGGAGTCTCTCTCTGTCACCCAGGCTAGAGTGCAATGGCATGCTCATTACCACTGCAGCCTCCACCTGCTGGACTCAGGTGATCCTTTCGCCTCAGCCTTCCAAGAAGCTGGAACCATAGGCATGTACCAACACACCCGACTAATTTCTTGATTTATTGTAGAGACAAGGTCTCACCAAGTTGCCTGGGCTTGTCTTGAACCCCTGGACTCAAGCAATCCTCCTGCCTTTGCCTCCTGAAGTGCTGGGATTACAGGAATAAGCCACCATGCCTGGCCCAATTTAAGGATTTTAAAAAACTTTTAGATTTCAAATATTTGAATATGTAAATTTATCTAGCATAAAATTAGAAAACTCTATAGAGAGATATATTCAAGGGTTTTGCTCTCATTCCTGTCCTCTTATCTATTCCTATCCATCTTCTACAGGTAAGGATGGTTAGTCTTTCCTGTAATTTTTTGGCAGGAAAAGCAAGTAACCATAGAAATTGTTTGCACTTCTATATTTTTTTGAAAAAGAATTTATTATGAAAAAATTTAAATATATATAAAATAAAGAGTATAATGAATATCCAGTTTCAATAATAATCAACTCATGGCTACCCTAATTTTATATATGCTGTCACACTCCCTCCAAAAATTATTGGGAAGCAAGTCCCAGACATCATATCATTTCATCCATAAACATTCAGTGTATGTCTCCAAAAGATAATGAGGCTTTTAATAATAAACACAGTCACAATACCCTTATCATACCTAAAATTAAAAATTATTGATGAATGCAATAAAATATTCAGTTAGTGTTCACATTTCATAGATTGTCTCAAAATATTTAAGAACAATTTGTTCAAATCTGAATCCAGATAAGGTCATACATTACAACTGGATTTAAGATTAGGTCATTTTTGCTGAGGAATTTTCCAGTCTGTATGTTGTCAATTACATCCCTAGGATGTCATTATGCTTGTTTCTTTGTCATCTGTATTTCCTGTAAACTGGTATTTAGATCAAGAAGTTTGATTAGATTCAAATTTGATTCTTTTTTATTTTGCAAGACTACTTCATGGGTGGTGGTGTGTACCTCCATCAGAAGGCACACAATGCCTAGCTACCTCTCTTTTTGTGATATTAGCAGTCATTGATGATTATTGCCTGGTTTTATTTTAATAAGCGTTACAGAATGGTAATACTTGAATTCTGTTCTTCATTTACTAGCTGCAATAATTTTATAAAGAGAAACTTCTTCTTCTTAATATTAGTTTCACACTCTGGTTTCTCTTCAGATTGTATAGATCTCTCACCTTTTAAAATATTTAGTTTTCCAAAATATATTTCATACAAGAAAAGCAAAACAGGAGAATTTCCCAGCTTTTGTTTACTGCTTATCAAAATAATTAGCTAGTTTCTTCACATTTTTCATAAGTGACCAATGAGTTTTTAAAAATGTTGTTAT
The DNA here is from genome assembly GCA_963574415.1 of Tarsius wallacei. Lineage (NCBI taxonomy): Eukaryota > Metazoa > Chordata > Mammalia > Primates > Tarsiidae > Tarsius > Tarsius wallacei. Next base: position 10,794 of record CAUYQG010128934.1, read on the forward strand.
GAACTCATAGATTCAAACATATTTACTCTGTTCCCATTAATTGCCTTTATTATTATTATTAATGCTCAAATTGTCCCATATTTGTCCAGTGGGAACCTCTTGAAGTTGGCTCTTGAGTTCTCTTTACATGACTTGTATTCTGGTATGACAGAATTTTCCATACTTATCTTGTACGTTTCCTGCCCCAGACATGGAATCAGCCATTTCTCCAAAGAGTTCTGATTCTTTTTATTGAAAAATAATATTTAGAGACCACAATCTGTAGGTTAAGTATGATTCTTGCAACTGGATTGTTCATTGTTTTCTTTTCAGTAGACAGAGCCAGGAAATACACAAATACATACCTACATATCTACATACATGAACTTTAGAGATAAAATACTTCATAAGACCATATTTCCAATTCAAATTCAGAACCACAGAGTTTTGCTTAGTCTATCTAAGGTATATATCTCCTTTTTCCCCTGAGAAAAATCCAAGTTCCCCATGATACCAATGAAATAATTCATTTGCTGTTCACTATATACACAAAATAGTATCAAAATAAAATACTGATACTCTCACCACCAATATGATTTCTGAAAACAGTTAATTTTTTCATTTTTTTGTCCTTGTTCTATGCTTCTAAGGAGATGTAGTTAAGTTATTGTATTTAAAAATCATTTGAAATAGTTCCTCTTTTGTAGTTATTCTACCAACTCCATACAAGGTGTATTATTTCATTTTGTTTTCAATTTGTAAGTTTAGTCCCCTTCTTTCTTATATAAAATTACCAAAATATGTATTCTTCTGCCCTTAGTCATTTTTACGTCATATTACATTTTGAGAATTATTCCATATTAGTTCTTGGAGATCTCCCTCATTTTTTTAACAGCTGTATAATACTTCATCACATGGATGTACTTTGGTTTATGCAAGAAGTCTCCTATTGATGTAATGGAGGTTATTTCTAGTCTTTTGCTTTTATTAGTAATATGACTGTCAGTCATGTTGTACATACGTGTTTTCAAATTTGAGGCGGTATATCTTCAGAAAACTTCCTATAAGAGGAATTGCTTAGTCAAATTCATGAAATTTTGTTACATGTTGTCAAATTCCCCTCCATGAGTTGGACCAGCAGTGACTGAGCGGACCATTTTCCCACATGCCTTTGTCAACAATATTTATCTAGACTTTGGATTTTTGTTGGTCCAAAAATAGAAATAGTATCTCTGCGGAGTGAGATTGAGTACCTTTTCATATATCTAAAGGTCTTTGTATATCTCTTCTTTCATAGGTTTTGACTATTTGCTTAAGTTACTTTTAGTTTTATTTTTCTGAATGTTTGAGTTCTTTACATATAAGGAACATTTGCATGAAAGTATATTCCCTAATATCGGATTGCAGGACTTGACGTATATTCATAGAGACTTCCTTATGATTGTCTTGATTAAGGTTCCCACAACCTTACTTTCGTTTGCTTGATCTGTCATGAACTGAGAGTGGTGAGCTAAAACTACTGCTGGTGGGTTTCTGTTTCTCTTTGCACCTCCTAGTTTCTGCTTTATGAGGGTGGCTGCTTCTTATTTGATGCATAGTTATGAGCATCTGTTATATCTTGTGAACTGTCTCCTTTAGTACTATAAAATGTCCTTCTTTGTCTGCCTTTGGGCCTGAATTCTAATTTACTGGTGGCAAGATGGTGATCCTTGTTTTCTTGTTTGCATATGCCTGTTACAGCATTACTCTAGCTGTTTTAAGTCACTTTGCTTAGGTTTGCTTCTTGTTATAGCACAGATCTGAATTTTAATTTGTGAGCTAATCTGAAAATCTTTTAAAGAGATGAATTAAACCTAATTATAGTTAATGATAGAATGACCATGTTTGTTCTCAGATCTGTCACATTATTTTTTGTTGTATTTACTTTGTGGTCTTGTCATATTTCTTTCACTTTGTGATTTTTTGGGGGGGTACTTTAAAATACGTGTGTTGGTATTTAGCAAAATTTGTATTTTTATTCTAGTGATTACCTTTATATTAATATATTTGTTTAATGCCTTTAGTCCTCTTTTTTCTACTTAGGTTCTTGCTATTTTATTAGATGATTTTCAACCAACTAATCCATTGATCAGTGGTTCTCAATAGAGATTGGGGGTAGTGTGTGTGTGTGTGTGTGTGTGTGTGTGTGTGTGTGTATCAGTTTTGTTCCCCAGAGGACATTGCAATGTCTGGGGACATTTTTGGCTGTCACAACTGGGCGAGGGGTGTATGTTTCTAGTGGGAAGAGGTCAGGGATGCTGCTAAACATCCTACAATGCACAGAACAACCAGGCCCTACAACAAAAAATTATCTGGCCACAAATGTCAACAGTGCCGAGTTTGAGAAGGCTTAGATGATCTTTGACTTCCACCTACTATCTGCATGGCAACCGATGGGCTCATTTTACTTTCCCCTTTCTCTCTTTTTCCTCTTCCCATTCAGAAAATTATATTATTTTCACTTTGCTGGAACATTTACATACTATTTTCCCATCTTTATCTCCATCTTCATTGCTGAAATTTCCCAATTATCACTTGGTTGGATGACATTTATCTTCCCAGTAGATTCTTCAGGAAGGGCTCCTGAGGAAATTATACCAGAGTTCTTGAATATTTAATACTATGTTTTCATAGTCTTAATGCTTAAAAATCACTGCATACAGATGAAATCCTTGGCTTGTACTTCCTTTCCTACAGTTTTGCTTTGTGTATTGAAATTAAGAAATTGATGACAACCTGATTTTCTTTCCTTTGCAACTGATTTATTTTTTTAACATGAAGGCCCAGAGGATTTTTTTTTTCTTTAAAAACTTACTTTTTTTTGAGTTGGAGTCTCACTCTGTCGCCCAGGCTGGTGTGCAGTGACACACTCACAGCCACTCCAGCATCGACCTGCTGGGCTCCCGAGATCCTTCCGCCTCAAGCCTTCCAAGTAGCTGGAACTACAGTCACGTGCTACCACACCAGGCTAAATTTTTTGGTTTATTGTAGAGATGAGGTCTCGCCAAGTTGCCCGGGCTGGTCTTGAACCCACAGTCTCAGGCAATCTACTCACCTTGGCCTCCCAAAGTGCTGGGATTACAGGCTGAGCCACCAAGCCTGGCCTAAAACTTACAGTTTTAACTGGGATATATCTCAAAGTTCACCATTTTCAGATAATTTTTCCAGGAGCATGGTGGATCTTTCAATATATATGTCAAGTTTGGCATGTGTGTGTGTTCCATATAGTTTTCTTAGAGTATAATTTAAAATAGTAATTCTGTTCCGTGTATTAGCTATCCTTCTTTGGGAATTACTATTGTACATATATTGACTTGCTTTGCCCGTCTTAATATATCTCACTTCCTTTCTCATCCTTTTTACTTCTTCATGTAATTCCTGTTTTCTTAGCTATTTTAATTTTCTCCCTACATACCCTTTATTATATTTTCTGTATATTATCCTTTGGACACTTTGCAATTTGGTCTTAGTTTTTAAGATGTTTGTCTTTTTTGTTTTTTGTAAGCTCTCATTACCATTTTTTCCTGTTATATGTCTATTTGTATTCTGAGTTTTTGAACTTCTGATTTGGATTGTACTTTGGTATTTTCAATTGCTTGTTTAATTATATTTGATTAATGTTGAGATGCCCTTTAAAAAAAGTATTCTTCTTTTTTACGTATTTTTTAGGGAGAATATTTTAATTAGTTGCAATGCTTTACCACCCATTTTCTATTTTATTCTTATGAAAACTTTGAAGATATGTTCATAAACCTTTTCTGTTCATGACAAAATGCATGCATAGGATTTCCCTAGACCAGCAATAACAGGTGATTCTATTGGGGTAAGATATATAGTGGTGTTGGTTGTCTATTTGATTTCTTAGCTCAAAGGGACTCTCTTCTCTTGGTAGGTTGATCTTGTGAGGACAAGGGAGCTTGTCTCACAGGCTGTAGTTTGGGCTTGCCTCTCTGCCAGTGCCCTTTGACTTTGAAAACTCATCCTGGCCTGATGTTTGGAAGACCCTTCCTGCTCCGTGGGGTCTCCAGCAAGTGATTGCTATTTTCTTGTAAAGTGTTTGTATGATGAAGAGAACTTACATTATGAACTTGAACTTAATATTTGCTCCCTTGCTCTCCCGACTCCCCATCCAGCAGGAGCTTGTGCTGCACAACAGTCCAAATTTCTGAACTTGAATCCCAGCCAACCTACCTGAAGTCCCAGTGGGAGGGCTGTGCTCACCCAGCTAGTTCCCTGTGGCCAGGAGGTGAATACCAGACATTGTGTCCCAGGCAGAATGCCTTTATTAAAACTGGAAATGTTGGTCTAAATCAGGTTATTGAGATGACAAGGGGGCAGTTGGAGCTGAGGTACATGCAAAAGTGAAGGATAGTGGGAGTTGGAAGAATGAAGGTATTCTGGATGAATTTTCCACATAAAATAACTCCTAACAAGTGCATTTAGGGGAGGGTCGGCTCATAGTTCCCGCCAGCCTTTCCTTTTCTTTCTCACCACCCCTCTGGTGACAGTCTTGTCTGGATGAGCCTCCTTGATTTGGGCTTTCTTTACTATAGAGTTTCTGCTGCTATTTCCACATGGCCTTTGAGTGAAATTCTTAGATTCTGATCTCTTCAGTCCAGGTCAAACCCCATCCCTGAGGGGAGCAACTTCTTTGTCCCCAAGTTCCTGTCCTGAGCTGACCTGGGCTCCACTAAAAAATTTTTTTGTTGTAGTCAAATACGCACAACATAAAATTTATGATCTTAACTATCTTTAAGTGCATAGTTCAATGTCATTAAGCACATTCACATTATTGTTTAACCAATCTCCGGACTTTTTCATCTTAAAAACTGAAACTCTATACCTGTAACAGCAGGTTATGAACTAACATAACCTGTAACATAAGCTGTGATGCGCCCCTTCCTGCCACCTTTATACTGTCATAATGGAGACCACAATCAATAGGAAAAACTAAAAAGATGACCCATGCTCTAAAACGAAGCATTGCCAAATGTGTTAAGACTCTAGGCACTATACTAACCTCTGTTTGTGAATTTACTTCTAACAGGACACTCACCTAACAGGACACTCATCAGGATCATTCAGACGTGGTCCTACATCCTTTTCACCTGGGAGATCAATTCCTCCTAAAGACTTAGAAAAAACAAGGACCTGAACACCAACTTGGTTTCATTCCACAGTCACCTCACATTGTCCCCATTCAGCAGGAAGTAGCCAGATGAGAGACAACGTCCCATTGTTCCTAATCACACAAGATTGTGGAGTGAGCCTTTGACAGTGGGAAATCATAACAGTGAAACAGCAAAAAAAATGAACCTAATTGACTCCATTTTTGTTTAAGGGGTCTTTATCCATGCTTGCATGCAGGTTAGAATAATTTGAAAACACTAAAAAGATAACATAGGAAAAACAAGTATGCAACTGTTCAGACTAACTCTGGGAAAAAGGGAAGTGCTCACACTATGTTTTGTCAAAGATTTAAAGGAACATTGTGTGACCTGATCAAGGAAAAAGAAGCTTCCCAGCATCCTCGGATCTTCACTGGCACCCAGATGTCTGTGGCCGTTGGTCACCTCTTGATTCCAACCTCCTGCCCTTAACATTAAAAGAGTCTGACATTTGTAATGACTTGAAATGGTCTTTGAGATGTCAGTTCACAATCTCCTCAGGTTGCCACCTCTTGAATAAACTTGATTTCCTTTCACCAACCCTTGTCTCTTGAGTTTTGCTTTTGAGTGCTGAGCAGATTACTGGGTTTGGTTACATACCATTAAACATTAACTCCCATTCCTTCCTACCCCAGCCATGGCAACTACCCTTCTACCTTCTACCTCTGAATTTGATTAATTTAGTTACCTTGTGTACGTGGAATCTTACTGTGACTGGCTTATTCCACTTAGCACAATGTCCTCAAGATTCATGCATGGTGCAGGACAAGTCACAGTTTCCTTCTTTTTAAGACTGAATAATATTCCATTGTACACATGTGCCACATTTTGTTTATTCATTCATCTGCTGACAGACATTTTGGTCGCTTCTACCTTTTGGCTCTTGTCAATAATCCTGCTGTGAACATGAGTGTACAAATATCTTTTTGTGGCCCTAATTTCAATTCTTTTGGGTAAGGTCACCTGCAAGATTCTACCTAGAAAAGAGCACTCCAAGGGAAAAAAAATCTTCTAGGGTATATACACAGAAGTAGCATTGCCGGATAGTATGATAATTCTATTTTCATTTTTTGAGAAACTACCATACTGTTTTCCATAGTGACTGTACGATTTTACAATCCCACCAGAGGGGCACAAGGGTACCAATTTTTCCATGTCTTCATCAATACTTGCTATTTCCTGTGTTTTATTTATTTTTGGATATTAAATAGGTTAATGGGTGTGAGGTAGTATCTCATTGCAGTTTTGATTTGCATTTCCCTAATGATTAGTGATGTTGAGCAGCTCTTCATGTGCTTGCTGGCCATTTATATATTTTCTTTGGAGAAATGGCTGTTCAAGTCTTTTGTGGGAGTTCTTTATGCTGGATATGAACCCCTTATCAGATATGTGAGTTGCAAATATTTTCTTCCATTACATAACTTGCCTTTTTACTGTTGATTGTATCCTTTGATATATAGAAGTTATAAAAAAATTTTTTTTTCAGGGGAGAGTGCAAACGCAGTCCCCCACTACCATAAATTACGCAGTCAAGTTTCCCACATTTGGGGAAATCGCGGGGGTCAGCACATCTGGAGTGCAATGGGTAAGCCTTTCCTTGGGAAAACCCCTTCGTGATCATGTTGTCTCCCCTACCAGGTTAAGTATGAGAAGTTTTAAATTTTGATGTAGTTCAATTTATCTATTTTTTTTTTGTTGTTGCCTATACTTTTGATCTCATAGGCCAAATCTAATGTAACGAAGCTTTTCCTTTATGTTTTATTGTAAGAGTTTTATAGTTTTAGGTCTTCTATTTAGGTTTTTGAGCTATTTGAAGCTAACTTTTAAGCTGTCATTTTTACTGTGCATTACTAACATGTAGCAATGACAACACACTGCAGTTAAGAAATTGACTTCCACATTTCTACTCTTGGATTTTAGCCCAAAATATGTCTTTCTTCCCTCTCCCCAACAAACACTTGCCCCTACTCATGAAAGAGGCCATAAAAATGTAAGAAAACCAATGCAAAAATTTATATTTTATTTGAATTCAAAAAATTTAAAATTGCTTTCAAATTCAGGAAAGTACCATAATGCAGGACCCCAGGGGGAAGCCTCATATACAGAGACAGATAAATTAAATGTATATACTGCAGACAAGCCAAGAAGGTGTGTAGATTACATATTTACAGCTCTTGATGTTTTCTGAAAACCATATTTATACACTTTATTACATTTACAAAAAAGGCTTCCACTACCATTTACCTACAATAATGAAAAAAAATTTACACCTTTTTTTCTTTCTTTTTTGGTACTGTACAAACTTTGTATAATAAAAATATATCTCTGTACAAAAGATTTTTTTTAACTTTTTTTCTCTCATGAGATGGGTGATGGGTATATGGAGTGAATGGTGGGTGGAGGGCCGAATCTGCCCGTTCCCTTCCAAGACTCTGGAGGTGGAGAGAAAATGCCAGGGTGCTGGGTGCCCCAGTAACAGGTGCTCCTTGGGCATCTCAGACTTTCCAAGGAGACACGGGGGAGGGAGTGGAGGCAGGGCTGGATGAGGAGTCCACTGGGTGGTCTGAGAGGAGTATAAGGGGGAGGGAGCAAAGAGCTTCCTGCATCTGTTTCCAGCAAGGAACTGAGATGAGTGTGAGTGTGTTTGTCTGAACTGGTTCTCTTCCGCCAAGCCCTGAGGTGCTGTGTCCTAGACTGTGTGTTGCTAGGGTGGGCTCCTGCCATTGCCAGTCTCCACTGTATCTGCTGGAAACTGACACCTCTCACTGTACTTCTGACGTCAGATCTTTTAATTTTTCCAGCCCAGAATTTGCTTAAGAAACACTTAGGCACTGCCCCTCCACTCCTGCACATTTCTGTTGGATATTTCAATCTGTGATATGAACATCTGAGGCCAGCATGTCACACATGCACAGGGCCTTAAAACCATGGAGGACCTTCCTGAGGACAGAGAAAGTGGCTGTAAATGCCACACTTTGATTCCTAAACTCGTTAACTTCCAACAATACTCACATGGAATTTATTAAAGACTCAGGCACAATGAAACTGTCAAAATAAATCAAACCCACTTGCAAGGAGCTGGAGAGAGTATGACTTTCAGTCACTTCATTCTTCCCATTCAGGAGCTGCCAGGTCCTTTGTCTGCTACAGTCAGGGCCTGCTGGGAGCCAAGGGGCCAGCACCAACTCCAGAGGTCTGGAGTGCTGGCTCCTTGCCCTGATGCTGCCTACGTGGAGAGAGCAGAACCCACACAGGACACACAGGTCCCCACCTGGCCTGCCACAGTGCTGCTGTAGAGATTCATCCTGTCTTTGGTCCCCCTTCTAGATAGGATTTCTGGCAGCTGGTGTAGCAGACTTTGGGGTCAGACCGATCTGGGTTTGCATTCTGACACCACACTTACTACCTCTGTGGCTCACATCTCTTCACCTCTCTGGGCTTCTGTGTTCTCATCTATAAAATGGGAATAATAAATCCTATGTATTGGTGTGGTATAGTCTAGAAATGCTACTGGTCAAGTGTCAGGCACAGAGAAGAAACCCAGTAGGTGGTAGCCATTATTTTGGGGGTACTGGGGCAGCTTTGCTCCCTGTCCTTTCTAGCACCTCTGTGCTGCCTCCAGACCTGGCATCCCTATCTGGGTCACAGACTTGTTTTCTGTTCTCTTTGTCAGTTGACAGTCAGACTTGACCTTGGGCTTCTGGCTCACCCTTCATTCCCATTGCCGCCCAGACCCAAATGACTTTTCATCTGGATTTAGAACTCAATAAAATTATGTTTAAAAAAATAAAGAAACTGATTTCCACACTATTTCTGAAGACGTTTTTCTTGCTTTTGGGGTAATCCTTGCTGTCACTATGCAGATGGGACTGTCCATCAGCAGATGGTTGGTTTCTGCACACTGACCACCTCAGGATGTATCCTCAGATACACTCATTGTGTCCTCACACATGGGATGGACGGCATGTTGATTTGAAGCTGACTGTGCCTCCCCCTCTTCTCTTCTGTGTGTTGTGGGAACAAGGCGTGGGGCATCTTTCATGCACTCTTTTTTTGAAGGCTTTATGGTCTCTCTCAAAGGACGCAAATGAAGGAGAGGAGTGTATGTTTGAGTGTGCTCTGGCCCGTACACACTTACACACACCCAGAGTTGTTTTGTTATTTCAAATCCATCAACTTCCTTCCTCCGTCAGCAGCCCCTCTTCCTTTACTGCCCCAAGTCAGGGCTTGGCAGGAGTCCTCTCCAGGGTGACGGGCGCAGATGGTGGCAGGGCGAGGGCCCCAGTCCCAGCAGTAGCAGACACAGGTGGAGAGACAGACGAAGATGGGCACTGGGCACTGTGCTCAGGGGAGCCTACTTCCTGCCCCCCGGGGAACTGGGAACAAACAGATCACACTTGAGTTGGTAAAGGAAGAGAGGCAGTGGGGGTGGGGTGGGCAGCCGAGCAAAGGGGGAACAAATGGGAAAGAGGGAAAGAAATCCGCCACCTCCAACTTCGTCTCTGTTAGTGTTCCTAGGCTGGGGCTTGGTTAGGTAGGGAACACACACAATAGAACATGTGTTCTTCTAGTTGTCTTTTTCCTGTGGGGCCAACTTACCCATTAGGCACATAGGCCCAGTGCCGAGGGGCCACCACACTTTTAGGAGCCCAGGAAAATGTTTTAATTTTAGTTTCTTTCAGAGGGGAAAAAATGAATATAATATCAATAATGGCTATGATCCAGCCTGGATTAAAGTGTCTTTATAAGAACACAGCTGTAAATTGTCATTTTAAACACTTTCTAATGGAGGAAGGGCTCTCAAGCATGGCCCCGCTCACTTGCCCCATCACTCGCCAACCCCACAGGCCTCACGACTTCCTTAGGTAGGCTTTTCATTTTAATTTCAGCTGCTCTGGTTAGGCCTCACTTGAACTTACCATCTAATCACTTGCTTTAAATATGTGTGTCTGTTCAGGGCGGCTCCTTATGCATCCCCACCCCCTAGGCCAAGCAATGCTTTCTCTGTTCAGGCTGTGAGTGGAAGTAGCCACAGGGGCCCTGCTGGAGGCCTGTGGGCTGGGCAGCAGGTTCAGAGGCCCTGGCTGCTGGCAAGGGGGCAACACTAGGGCTGCCTGGATGTGGGGCTGCTGACCCCAGAGGAGACAGCAGAGTGCACACCAGTACCAGGTACTCTGCCCAGTGAAGCGAGGGACCATGGGGCACTCTTGTTTCTTTCTTATGCTGTTCAATCATTCATGCGGGACTTGATGGTCAGATTTATCACTGATCACCTCTCGGGGCTGATTTACGTTATCAGGGGAAATTTTTCCTTTTTTCTTTCTAGTGACTTTCTAGTGGTATGAGTTCTGAGTAGGAAAAAGTAAAGACTGAGCATAAAGATGAAAGCTCAGGAGTAATTTTGGAATGTTAAAATGATCCCACTGGAGTAATTTTTCTGTCTTATTTAAATGTCTTGGAGTGATGTAAAAAGATGGGGAAAAATTCTTTCATAAAATTGTGTGCAACGATGGCCTTCATATATTCTGAGACTAATTTTTAGCTCTTTGTGTATACATTATAGTAACATTTACAATTTTAAGCTTTAACTTAAGGAATAGAAATGATCGAGAGGAAAACAGCGGGCTCAAAGAGGGAAAGAGAGAATTGGGGGCAGCATAGCAGAGTATTGAAAAGCAGGAACATTTACTGCATCACTGACTAGCTCATGATGTGGGACTTAGGCGGAAAGGGTGAAAATCCTCCAGGAGTTGTGAGGAGGAAAGGGAGCAAGGCATGCCAGGGAGCAGGCACTTACGCTCAGCAAGTGGAGACTTCACTATGACCCTGGTAACTCCCTACCATCCCCACCAGCCAGCCCTCCTATGCCTGCACACACAAGCCTGTTCCCTCGCTGAGCTGCCATTTGTGTGCCCAAAACACTTGCTACATGTGCTGCTGGTGTGGAAAGAAGGAGATGACACTAGCTCCAGGGTTGGCTGATGGTCCCCTTAACCAATTTCCCTTGTCCTGTTGGAATACCCACCTCTCTGACTCTGTGACTTTCTCCCCAGAGCCCTCCAGCTTTGGCTAGGCTTTCCAAGGTGGGTGGAAAGACCTGAGAGAGGGCACCTGCCTATCTCCAGAAAGTGGGATGTGTGGCAGAAGACAGTTCTCAGAGGGGTGCAACTTGGACATCCTCTTGGGGCAACTCCCAAAGGTTCCTAGGTCCTAGAGGTGAGTGTATGATTGGGGGAGGACACAGTGAGGAAGTGGCAATGCCTTTTAGATTTGTCAGTTCCATTCCAGTGGGCCTGTCAGATGCATGCACATGTGCGTGTGTGTGTGTGTGTGTGTGAGTGTATACTTGTGTATGTCTGCCCCCAAATAATGGGGATCACCTCCATCTTGGCTCAATGGCAGGGATTATGTTAGTTCATCTATTGTGCTCTGTGTGATGGTGAATTTTATATGTCAACCTGCCTAGGCTATGGTGCCCAGTTGTTTGGTCAAATCCCACTCTAGATATTGCTGTGAAGGTATTTTTTAGATGTGAAAAACATTGAAATCAGTAGACTCTGAGTAAAAAAGATGAACATCCATTATGTGGGTGGGTTGCATTCAATCAGCTAAAGGACTTAAAAGACTGAGGTGCCCTGAAGAGGAAGGAATTCTGCTTCCAGACTGCTGGTGGACTCAAGATTACAGCATTAGCTCCTGCTGGAATTTCCAGCCTGCTGACCTGCCCTGTAGATTCTACTTTGCCAGCCATTTCCTTAAAATAAATCTCTCTCTCTCTCTCTCAATATATGTATATATATATATATATTTATTTCTATATAACATATAGGTATATAGATGTGTAGATATAGACATATATCTCTCTTTATAGAAATGTATATATGCATATATTATGTGTATAATGAGTGTATACATATCTATATACATACACACAACATACCTATGCATGCACACACACATATATGTATGTATATGTGCATTTTTGTATAGTTCTGTATAGCTCCAGAGCTTGGCCTTGGCCCAGGGGATACACACACACACACACACACATATACATGTATATATGCATCTCTGTATGTCTCTATATATCTCCAGAGCTTGACCTTGGCCCAGAGGATGAATACACACACACACACACACACATACACACACACACAATTGGTTCTATTTCTCTGAAGATCCCTGACTAATACACTCTGCTTGGATATTTTGCCAAGCCCAAGGGTTAAGAGCACAGTCCCTGGAGCTAGTCGGTCTAGGATTGGATTTGGATCCCTCTCCTTATTAGCTCTGTGATCTTGGTCAAGTTCCAGCCTCACTGGTTCAGGGATTCAGTGAGTTAGATCAGAGAGGGCCTGGCTCAGTGCATGGCGTGCAGTCATGCTCAGTGCACAGCTCTCCTCTTACTGGGTGTGTCTTGGTGAGGTGGAGCATCTGTGCATGCACAGGTCCCTGTCTGTGTGCGTCGCAGCCTGTCTCCCCCACCCTGTCTCACCAGCTGCTGGAGGCGGGGCTCTCGGTGGCGGTGGAGATGGCCAGGCTTGGTGGCTATACTGCTGTGCACACTGTGCTGACTGTGAACTCCGCCTCGCTGGCCATGATGTCTGTGGGTTGGATGTTGCGGTCATACATTGGGTTCTCAAATGTGGCCCGAACGTTGGTGTTCTCGTGGCCAGCATAGCCATTAAATGGAACTTTGGGTCTTCTCCTGGGAATAAGAAAGAGAGTGACCATGACATGGAAAGAGACAGTGACAGCGAGGCTTAGGGGTCTAGAGGGGGAAAGGGAGGGAGAGAAGGACACTCTTTTTCTTTCAAAGGCTTCAGCTCTCCTGAGCCATGAAGGCCTTGGCTGGCCACCCTCCCTGCCCGTGCCTCCTTCCACCACCGTACCTGTGCTTGTAGAGATAGAGCACAAAGCCCGCAATGATCAGGGCGATGAAAGGCACCAGGATCGCGGCCGCCACGGAGCTGCTGTTGGAAGCAAAGTGGCGGCCGATGGACTCGGGGTCTGACTCCAACAGCCTGAGGTCTGCAAAGTCCCAGAGCATAAAACTCGTCACAGAGACATAGCCTGGGTGTAGGGCCCTGCCAACCACCCTCCCCACTGCACTCTTGGGAGTGGGGCTGTGGCTTGGGGGTCTTTATACTGCAGCTTGGCAGGGAAGTGCCTGGAGCCCACTCGCTGGTCTCCACACACACACTCGGACGCTGCCCAGGAGAAGGGGCTGGGCCTACATGCTTCTGCCTTGGGCAACCAGAGGATTGTGTTCAGTCCTTGGACCACAATCTGCAGAAGAACCTGAAACCATGTCTCAGAAAAAAACTCTTAAAGGGGTGCAGCTCTTTAGAAGTTTCTAAACTTCTTTTGACTGTGGAAGCCTTTCATCAGATAAAATCTTACAAGGAAGCCAAAATATAAGACAGATGGAAGTGGGACTGCTCTGGCTGAAGCGGGGGCAGTGTTGCTGAGGCTTCTTCTTAGGGACAAGTATGGCTTCCTTCCTTCTCCCACTACCCCCGACTCTCAGACCAGGAGGGCTCAGAACACAATTCGACACCGTGGCCCCTGTGAGGGGCTGGGCTCTGAGAGCATACAGAGAGAGGAGCCAGAACAAGAATTCTGATTTTCTGAGGCCCTTCCAGTGTGCTAGGTTGGGGTAGTGGGCACTGGAGGCTGTCTTTGATTCTGTGAAGGGCGCCGTGTGGAAGACCGTGGTTTTAGCTCACACAGCTCACGAGAGCAGAGCCAAAGCAACTCGGGGAGGAGCAGCATGGGTGGGAGGGGTATGGGGCCAGATGCTGCTTAGTGCAGAGAGAAGTTTCTGGAGCTCAGGGCTGGAGGAGACACAATGGACTGCCTGGACAGGCAGGGGCCCTGAAGGCTGGAGGTGTCAGTGCCCAGGATATTGAGTGGCTCTCACGTGTCTGCGACTGGCTCCTGGATCTCCCTTCACTGCTTCTGAGAAATCAGGGGCCCTCACCACACCAGAGTCCAAGGCTGGGCACCCAGAGGCTCTGGGCCAGGCTCTGATAGGTGGACATTTGACATGGATGGTGTGAAGCATGTGGGGTAAAGATTCCAGGGAAGGACAAAGAAGGGAAGCCTCCCTGATGCTCAGTTTTCTCATCTGTAAAATGAGAACAACGCTAATCTTCTAGTATTGTACTAAGGAGGAAATTATATCACAAGTAAAGACAACCTTGAAAACTCCAAAATGCTTCCAGCTGGCTTGGTCCAGAGGCAGAGGTAATTTCTGAGGGCTGGCCAGAGAGTGTTGCTGGGGGCTGTATCTACGACACAGCGTCCCTTAAGCTGGGGGCTCACACCTCAAGGCGTGAGTGTGAGACTGTCTGGCAAAGGTTGGGTGTGTTGTGTTTATGTGTTTGTTTGTGGAGCTTTTTTTAAATTCCACAGCTTTTGTCAGAATCTCAAAAACATCCCCGATGCCAAAGAGGCCAAGTACCCCATCTCAGACCATTGAAGTTCCCAATTCTCTTCCCTATCCCAGCACACGCAGTTTCTCTCCCACCCCTACAATCTCACACTTCCAAGGGACACGTGCTAGTTACCAAGTCTTTGAAAGCCGAATTGCCCGAAGCCATGGCCCTTGACAGAACCCTGGTAGATGAAGGTGCCTCCAGAGGACTCTGAAGAGACCTGTGATGGTGGGGAGCAGAGAGAGAAAGATGGGAGGCATGCTAGAAGGATCTAGAACTGCTCTGGCCAAGCCAGACAGACTCGCTTACAGGCACATACTGTCAGACATGCTGGTGTCACCCACTGACCTGCTGCTCCAACACAGACCTCTGACTCTCTGCCTATACCAAGGCAAGGGTGGGGTGTGACTGATGAGCCGGGTGGAGCAGGGACACAACCCACTTATATGAGGTAGGGGAGGGAATTTTATTTTCTACTACTCAACCCACTTAGTCTGGCTGTGCCTCAGATTCTCATGTGTAAAATGGGAATAATAACAGTACCTATGTCTCAGGCTTGCTGTGAGGATTAAGTTAATATAGATAAAGCACTAAGAACACTTATTTAACAGACCTTAGACACATGGTTGCTATTACTACTATGAGGAATAACTGACTTTTTGGAGCATGATGAAACAAGCAGAACCACGATTAAAATGTCCCCAGCTGATTAAAGGCATTTTGGAGGGTTCATCACATTTCCAATGGCTACTAGCTTTGGGGGGCAGTTGGGGACTTAACTCCATCCTGCTCCCTCCACCGCAGTGCCTCCATGACACTCACATGTGTGACCTGGGGCTGCAGTAGCTGAGGGTGAGGGTGCTTGCACTCCTGGCTACTTCCGACCCATGCCAGGGGTGCCCTCTGTCTCACATGCCCTGGGCTGACCTCCCCACCTGTCCCCCTCACCCCCACATGCCCTGGCTGACTGCAGGTGGTTGGCTGTCATCCTGGGTGGTAGCTCTGACTGCTTTGCCCTCCATAGCTGCATATCCTCATCTTGCCCCACCCACACTCCTAGTTCCACGTCCCATGGACACACCAAGGAACTGCCTGAATTTACCAGCCTCTGCAGAAGCCACTTGGTTCTCCCTAAGTATTCATAAAACAAACTCACTAAGCCACCATCCTCCCCCAGCTAGACCTTTCCATGAGGAGGCACATGACTCCCCAGCTCTCTGCTACTCTGGCCCACCATGACCTCTCACTTCTTTCTTTGCTTCCTCTTCTAGCTCCAACAATCCAACAGAGGAAAGCTAAGGATGTGGTAGGTGACACTATGCTCAACTCCACTACATGTGAAATGGGAAGGCATGGGCAGAGGAGAGCGTCACTGGGGATCCAGCTTCCTCCTCAAGAATGCCCTAGAATGTAATGTCTTTCCCACAAGGGAATGCAAGAAAGTCCTATCCCTTCCCCCATGTCCTGGTCTCTCAAATTGAGTCACCTACAATCCGCATCCTCAAATGTGAGCAGATGTTCATGGTAGTCATGTGGGACCCAGTCCCCACCATACCATTACCTTCAACTTGCCTGAATCCCCTCTTGATCCCTGATCTCCAATCCCTTGCTTTCTGCTCTAACAGCAGAACTTCCTTCACCTCTCAGATGTGGTGACCCTCTGAACTCTGAGCCTTCTGGCTTTTAAAATCTTTTCCTTTGCCCACTTTGTTAGCAGATGAGGACTCCCTTGCTTCTTCCAGACCTGACCCCACAGAAGACCTCCTCCCAAGCTTTCATGCTGATCCTAGGAGTTTGCACACTCTTCTGTCTTTCTCTTACCCACTAGTGATCTGGGAACTGGAGATAGGGCAGATTGTGAGGAGGTCAATTTGTTGAACTTACATGTCCATCTAAAGCCCAGTGGTCATCTTTGAACTTATTCACAAAGATCTCCACAGGCCCTGTAATCTGGTAAACCTGGAGCAGGAGATGGAAATCTTCTTTCTTGTAAGTTCCTGGGAAAAGAAAGTTCAGGGGAGTAGACATGAAAGATCTGAGAAAATTTCAAAACCCCGATTTTTGGGTTTGTAGGTGTGAGTTTCTGAGTGTAATTTCATGTGTAGATGTTGATATAAATAATTCCCGCATGTCTTTCAGTAGTAAGTGCAGTGTTGCGCGTGAGTTTGTGTAGGCTGAATGTGAGTATAAAAAAGAGTGTGCACATGTGTGTTATAACTGGATTAGTGAGTTGAAATTGTGAACCTGTGTATACATGTACCAGTGAGAATATGATTTTGTGTATTTTAATCTGTCCATTAATGCACAGGTATGTTTACAATTCAGTGAGTGCAGAAATGCATGAGGGCATGGACATGGGAGTATGTGAGTGCGTTTATGACTATGTTAGGGCAAAAAGACAATGTGATCATGCGGTTGTATAGGTGTGTGCATGTATGAATGAGTGGAGATGATTGTGGGGTTGTGTGTTAATATGTTTATTCATTCACTCATGCATTCATTTATCCATCTATCAAGTAAATACTTGTTTTCTAAATTTACTCATTATAAATTTCTGATTGTAGAAATATTAAAAACTGGGAAAATTTTGGAAAATGCAGAAATGCATAAAGAAAAAAAAAACTCTACTGATCTCATTACTAAAAATTAACTACTGTTAACACGTTGTTGTAAATGCTTCTAGTTTTCTTTCTCATGAATATAATTTTTTCCTTTAAAAAATGAGAGCCATATTTTAAATACATTATAATGGGTGCATTTTCCCCGAAATTGGCATAATATTTTATACAGCAGGTATACTATAATTAAAATACTCATTTCTTTATTTTGGGGAAATTTTCTAGTTCCAGTTTTTATGTAATACAAATGACCCTGTAAGGGAAACATCCTTTATTCATAAATGTTTGACTTTCTCCATATCAATTTCTTATGATAAAAGTTGTTACAAATGTAATTAATGGGTCTAATAATTTTCAAGGATCTTGACAAAATGTTTTCTAGAACTGTACTATTTTAGACTTTGATCATCACAGCTGAACCCAACCAGCACTAAGATTGATGGGCTAAATGGAAAATGACATTTTGTATTTACTTTATTTATTTTTCATTACCACTGAAAAACATTTTTTTTTTTTTTGAGTTGGAGTCTTACTCTGTCGCCCAGACTGGAGTGCAGTGGTCGCTCCCGGCCACCGCAGCCTCGACCCACTGGGCTCTGGCGATCCTTCCGCCTAACCCTCCCGAGTAGCTGGAATTACAGGCACGCGCTACCATGCCCGGCTGATTTTTTGATTTATTGTAGAGATGAGGTCTCACCAAGTTGCCCAGGCAGGACTCGAACCCACGGGCTCAGGCAATCCACTCACCTCAGCCTCCCAAAGGTGCGGGATTACAGGCTAAGCCACTGAGCCCGGCTGAAAAACATTTTTTATTTTGTTTGTTAATTGATTGTTCTTTGACTTCTGGGAACCCTTTGCCTCAATTTTTTTGTTGTTGTTGTTGGAGTCTCACTTTGTCATTTAGGCACGTTCCCGGCCACCGCAGTCTCGACCTGCTGGACTCAGGTAATCCTTCCACCCCAGCCTTCTAAGTAGCTGGAACTACAGGCATGCGCCACCACACTCAGCTAATTTTTTGATTTATTGTAGAGACGAAGTCTCGCCAAGTTGCCCAGGCTTGTCTTGAACCCCTGAGCTCAGGCAATCCTCTCGCCTCTGCCTCCCTAAGTGCTGGGATTACAGGGGTGAACCACTGCACCTGGCCTGCCCCTATTTTAAATTCAGTTTTAGGGATATCAGTCTCTTTTTGCTTTGTTTATAAGCATTCTTTATATATTCAAGTTACTCATGTTTGTCATTTAACCATTTCCCTTCGGTCCATGTTGCTATATCATGCAAACAAAGACGAATAGAAACCTCCTCTTCCCCTGGTCACCAGACAAGTCTGTGCCTCCCACCACAGTTAAGTACAATGACATTAGGCTCATTCTTGCAAAGGGTGTGTGGTGTGTGCCCATCCTGCCTACTTTCATGGCGGGGTGGGGGGTGTTGCTCCTCACCAGCCAAGTGCAGCTCTACACCACTGTGGTCAACCATGGTGGCGTTGACTTTGCTGTTGGCCACCTGGAAGCCAGTCACTCTGAGCATGGCTGGCTGCTTCTTCCCCTGGTACTCGTAGGCCCCTTTCCACAGAGAATTCTTGGCAAAAACATCCCCAGGAACTAGAGGAATTGGAAAACAGATGTGAGAGGGACTTTGTATGTGTTGGTAGAATTAGGACCACCTGATGACTGACCCCAGCTCACTCACTGAGTTACCTTTTCCTCAATGTCTAACATGTGGGGAGGTGGTAGAACACTCTGGTCCCTTTTGTCTCAGAGTCAATGAGTACCTTTTTTTTTTGAGTTGGGATCTCACTTTGTTGCCCAGGCTGAAGTGCAGTGGCTGACTGCAGCCTTGACCTCCTGGGCTCAGATGATCCTTCCACCTCAGCCTCCCAAGTAGCTGGGACTATAGGCAGGCACCACAATGCCTGGCTACATTTTTTTATTTTGTTTTTTTTATTGTTGACGAGGTCTTGCTATGTTGCCTAGGCTGGTCTCAAACTCCTGAGCTCAAGCCATCCTTCCACGTTGGCCTCCCAAGGTGCTGCGAACATGCCCAGCTAGGTGAAGGAAATTGAAATCAGTCTGTCAAAGAGATATCTGCAGTGCATGTTCATGGCAGCACTATTCACAACAGTCAAGATAGGGTAACAACCTAAGTGTCCATGAATAAATGAATGAGTAAAGAAAATGGCATATATACACAAAGGGATACTATACGGCTTTAAAAAAGAAGGAAATTCTGTCATTTGCAACAATATGTATGAACCTGGAGGATATTATGCTAAGTGAAATAAACCAGGCACAGAAAGACAAATACTGCATGATCTCACTTATACCCATATATGGAATCTAAAAAGTTGAACTTATAGAAGTAGAGAGGCTGAGGTGCAGGGGGAGGCGCTGAGGAGTACTTGGTCAAAGGGTACAAAGTTTCAGTTTGACAGGAGGAATAAGTTTTAATAATCTATTTCACAGCATGGTGACTGTCGTTAATAATGTGTTGTATATTTCAAAATTGCTGAAAGAATAGATTTAAATGTTCTCACTCTTCACAGATTATAACTAGGTGAGGTGATATATATGTTAATTAGCTTGATTTAATCATTCCACAGTGTATACATATATCATAACATCACATTGTACCCTATAAATATATACATTTGTTATTTGTCAATTAAAAGTAAAACATTTTTTAAAAGGAAGAGAGAGGGAATTAGAAGTGAGAGAAGAAGAAAAAGAAAGGGAAAAAAGGAGGAAAAGGTATTTAAAGATGAAAGGGAAAAAGCGAGAAGAGAGAGAAAACAGATATTTCAGTATGGTGTGATAGACAGGAACATGACCCAATGAAATCAGACAGACATGGAGTCTAATCTTAGCTCTGTCACTTAGGTTTGATCATGTGCAAAGCCTCAGCTTCCTCCTGGTGTAGTCTACACCTGTAGTTCTGTAAATGGTGGTCATACCACCCAACTCATTGGGATTATTGTAGGGGACTAATAATCTAATGTTAATTGTATATTACACGATGTTGGGCACATAAAAACACCTAATCAGTGATAGCTACTAAAATTGTAATTTATCCATGTATAATTCTCTATGCCAAGCATTATGATCCCTTTTTACTGAATGGTAAACTGAAGCTTAAGAGGTGAAGTTCATTTGCCCAGGAACACAGCTGGTCAGTGACCAAAATGGCACCCAAGATGAGTTTATGATGCCACAGCTAGTCTTGTTTCCTGCATAATGCACATGCTAATGAGGTAAATAAAAAAATCGAAGGTTCAAAAAAGAATGTGATAGTCTATAATAATTTTGCATTATGTAGTTCTGAGCCCAGTTCTAAATGTGACATTTTGAAAGGCACAAAAACTATCTTAAAAATGTAGCTGCTTCCAGGAAGCTCCCTGTATAGGACCTGGGTCTGGTCTGTATGTCTGTATAAACACACGCTGGCCAGTCCTGTGCCAGGAGGGGTTGCAGTAATCAACAGTTCCAGAGCTCTGGACATGTTTCTGGAAGGTACTGGCTCTCTCTCTTGGATGAAGTGTCTTTTTCCTTCAGGCTCACTTCCTCCTGAAGTCTGCCTAGGCTGGGGAGGAGGGTGAGGGAATCTGTCTAGGTCTAGATGTAGTTTTTATGCCCTTCCACTAGGCACTCAGTAACTCATTTGCCTGCTTCTGGCTAATGACATGGAAAAAAGTAGCTCCAGTTTCAGAGCCAACTATCTGGACCATACATACTTGAGGTTTGGGTGAGTGGCGGCTCCCGTGCAGTGTTGATGGGTCTCCCACTGGGCCGGACCTCTGCTGGGGAAAGAGAGTGGAAGAAAACAGGTTCAGCCTCTGGTTCACACTTTAATGGGAAAGCAATGACTAACTGTCTGACATTAGGTCAATGGGTTCTTTGAGATCTTGCTTTGGACTTGCAAAATATGTACACTGAAAATTACAAAGCATCATTGAAAGAAATTAAAGATCTAAATAAATGGAAATGCATTGAATGTTCATGGATCGAAAACCTTAATACTGTTTAGATGACAATACTCTCCAAATTGGTTTACAGATTTGACACAATCCCTATCAACATCCCAAATGTCTATTTTGTAGAAATTGACAAGCCAGTCTTAAAATTCATATAGAAATATAAGGCAAAATGATCTTGAAAAAGAAGAACAAAGTTGGAGGATTGACACTTCCCAATTTCGAAACTTACCACAAAGCTACATTAATCAAGGCTGGGTAAAGGATGGCATAAGGATAGTCACAGAGATCAATGGAATAGACTAGAGAATTCAGATATAAACTCATATATTTATGGTCAAATGATTTTTTACAAGCTTGTCAAGGTACTTCAATGGGGAAAGAGCATAGTCTCTCTAATAAATAGTGCTAGAACACTGGATATCCATGTGCAAAATAATGAATTTGGACTCTGACTCAACACCATAAAAAATTAAGTCAAAATGGATCAAAGACATAAATGTAAGAGCTGAAACGAAAAGCTCTTAGAATAAAGCATAGGCATACATCTTTGTGATCTTGGGTCAGGCATTTTCTTAGATATGACAGCAAAAGCATAAGCAACCAAAGAAAAAATAGATAAATTGAATTTCATCAAAATTAAAAACTTTGGTGCCTCGAACAACATCAAGAAGAAAGTAAAAAGATAACCCATAAAATGGGAAAAATGTGCAAATTATGTATCTTTTAAGTGCCTCACATTCTAGATATATAAAGAACTCTTACAACTCAACAATAAAAAGATAAGTCAATTAAAACATGGAAAAAGATTTGAATAGACATTTCTCCAAACAAGATATACATATGAAAAGATGCTAAGTCTCATTAGCCTTTAAGGAAATGTAAATTATTTTTTACACAATGACATGGACAACAAAAGTAAAAATAGACAAATGGGATTACATTAAATTAAAAAATTTCTGCACATTTGAGAAATAGACATTTCTTGCAAGAAGACATGCAAATGATCAACAAGTATATGAAAAATGCCCAACAATACTAATCATCATGGAAATGCAAATAGCACAATGAGATGTCAGCTCAAACCTGATAGATTGGCTATTATTAATAAGATTAAAGATAACAAGTATTGGCCAGGATGAGGAGAAAAGAAAACTTTTGTATAATGTTTGTGGAAATGTAAATTAGTATAGCCATTCTGGAAAACATCACAGAGGTCCCTTGAAAAATTACCAGTTGAACTACCATATTATCTAGCAGTCCCACTACTGGAGATGTATATATGTATATATATATAAATGACACCAGTAAGTCAAAGAGATATCTGTACTTCCATGTTCATTGCAACACTGTTCACAATATCCAAGACATGGAAGCAACCTAAGTGTCTATCAATGGACCAATGGATCAAGAAAATGTGGTGTATGTACACAATGGAATACTATAATATACAGCCTTACAAAAGAAAGAAATTCTGCCATTTGTGACAGCATGTATGAACATTGTGTTAGTGAAATAAGCCAGGTACAGAAAGATAAATAGTGCATGATATCAGTAATATGTGAAATCTAAAAAGGTTGAATTCATAGAAGTAGAAGGTAGGATGATGGTGACCAGAGGTTAGAATGGGGTGGGGCATTTGGATTGGGAAGATACTGAGCAAACAGTACAAAATTTCAGTTAGATGGGAGGAGTAAGTCCAAGATCTTTTATACATCATGATGACTGTAGTTAGCAACAATGTTTGAGTGTTTTCATCCAAAAAAGCCCACAGGGAGACACCCCTTTATACCTACTTAGGTTGGATATACTAAAAAAAGATGACTGACAACAAGTATTGGGAAGGATGTAGAGAAGCTGGAATCCTGGTTCATAGCTGGTGGTAACATGAAATGGTATAGGCACTTTGGAAAGCAGTTTGGTGGTTCCTCACAATGTTACACATAGAGTTATCATTCTCCTAGATATAGATCCAAGATAACTGAAAGCTATGTACATTGGCAGCAGCTTTATCCATAATTGGCAAAAAGCATAAACAACTCAAATAAACAGATCTACAAAAAAGCAATACTATTTAGTCAAAAAAGAAATAAAATCCTGATACCTGCTACAACATGAACAAACCTTGAAAACATTATGCTAAGTGAAATAAGTAAGACACAAAAGGACATACGTTTTATGAATCTACCACAAGAGGTATTTAGAATAGGCAAATTCACGGAGACAGTAAAATAGTGGATACCATGGGTGAAGGAAAAGGGAAAATGAGAAGTTGAAGTTTTTCGGGTTTTTTTGAGTTGGAGGCTCACTCCTTCACCCAGGCTGGAGTGCAGTGGTACGCTTATGGCCACCTCAGCGTTGACCTACTGGGCTCTGGTGATCCTTCCGCCATAGCCTTCCAAGTAGCCAGGCTCGCTCTACCACACCCAGCTAATTTTTTATTTATTGTAGAGATGAGGTCTCACCAAGTTGCCTGGGCTGGTCTTGAACCCATGGGCTATGGCAATCCACACGCCTCGGCTTCCCAAAGTGCTGGGATTGCAGGCTGAGCCATCGAGCCCAGCCAAGAAGTTATTGTTTAATGCGACAATAACTTTGGGACAATGAAAAAATTCTGGAAAAGGATAGTGGTAATGGTTGCACAATATCGTGAATATACCTAAAATTGTTTATTATGTATGTTTTACCAGAATAAACATTCTGGTCAGTAAATTCTAACACATCAAGGTCAGTAAATGTACTTAAAAAAAACCCTTTTATCATTACCATATGTGGAAAACAAAATAAATTTAAAAATCATACAATAAAAATTAAATATTATTATTTTTGAGTTGGAGTCTCACTCTGTCACCCAGGCTAGAGTACAGTGGCACGCTCATGGCCACTGCAGCCTCTTCCCGTTGGGATCAGGCGATCCTTCCACCTCAGCCTTCCAAAGTAGCTGAAACTACAAGGGTGCATTACCATGCCTGGATTATTTTTTGATTTATTGTAGAGATGAGGTTTCACCAAGTTGCCCAGGCTGGTCTCGAACTCCCAGGCTCAGGCAATTCTCTCACCTTGGCATCCCAAGGTGCTGGGATTACAGGCTGAGCCACTGTGCCCAGCCAAATAATATTAAATTCTAACTCTGATAAAGGCTCTGACCCTGAAAACTTCTCTTTGAGAGACAGTATAGAAAAGTATAAATTTAAATCCTAAAGTTAGACCTTAAGGGTTTGGCTTTTTATCAGCTGGAGACCTTGGGCATGCTAATTAACTTCTCTGTGCCCCAGTTTCTTCATATATTAAGTGGGGATACAAATAGCACCTGTCTCCTAGGATCTTTGAGAGGATTAAAGGAATTAATACATACAAAATGCTTAGCACATTGCCTGGCCTGTGGTGAGATCAGCATCTGTAAGAGACAGTTCAATGCTATTAGAGCACCAAATTGCTTCTTTATCTCCATGGGTGGCCTCAAGCATCACCTTCTCCAGGAAGCCCTCCCCAACTTCTTCCCTCCCCAGCTTTAACACACTTCTTCCTCATTCCCACAGCATTAACCACATCTCCATGTTCTTCCAGGTACGTTTACATCCAACAATGTGTCTTCCACCTCTGAATCCCCATGCCCCACACAGGCATGGATGAGTGAATGAAGAGGGGGGCGGGGGTCTGGGATATCTTGGGAACCCCAAGGGATCTGTGGTGGGTGCTGTTTTATCAAGGGTATAATATGCATGATATGCTATTCCAGTTTTGTGGAAGAAAGTGCAGTTCTTTGCTGAAAATTGACAATAATCCTGTGAGAGTGTGTTGTAGCTCAGGCTGAAGTGGCAAGATAAAATTTGGGATGTTGGTTGGGCGCAGTGGCTCAAGTCTGTAATTCCAGCACTTTGGAAGGCTGAGGTGAGTAGACTGCCTGAGCCCACGGGTTCAAGACCCGCCTGGGCAACTTGGCGAGACCTCATCTCTACATTAAATCGAAAAATTAGCCAGGTGTTGTAGCGCGTGCCTATGGTTCTGGCTACTTGGAAGGCTGAGGCAGAAGGATTGCTGGAGCCCAGCAGGTCGATGCTGGGGTGGCCGTGAGCGTGCCACTGCATTCCAGCCTGGGTGATGGAGTGAGACGCCAACTAACAAAAAAAAATAGTGGGTGGGTTCAGTATGTTCCTCTTTACACTACCCTGATTTGGTCCCCTATAGAGACTCAACAAGTCATGCAATGACAATAAAACAATGCTGTTAAATTCTGGCTCTGATCAAGGCTCTGACTCTGAAGCCCTCTCTCTGATGGATTAGGAATTCAGAAGCAGGATCCATCTCCTGGAAGTTTGATTTCTTCCTTGTCTTTCTCCCTCTTTCAGCTCAAGCTCAGCCACACCTTCAGCCTCCCATCCTGGGGTGGATCACCATGCAGACATACTCACCCAGACAGATGGGTGGCTTGCCTGTCCAGCTGCCATCTGCTTTGCAGGTGCGGTGCTCGGAGCCACCTTTGAGGGAGAAGCCCTCCTGGCAGGAGTAGATGAGTGTGTAGCCCATGGAGGGCAAGTCCAGGGCCCCGACGTTGGCATGGGTTGGTGTCTCTGGCTGCCTGCAGTGGTGGGCTGGATGAGAGAAAGATATTGTTGGATCTGGGGAGATTAAAGACTTCTGGGGGCCTTTTGAACCACTCCCCTGTTCCTAGATGGAATATCCCCTTTCCTTTCCTTTCTAGGCCCCTTCACACCCAGCATCTCCCTCCCCAGTCCTCCACCCCAACCCCAAGCTCTATGTCTGTAAAAATGGTCAGGATGGAGATCATGTGGATATTGGCTTGGAACCTATGCCTGCAGTGCTCTTCCTGAGAAAGAAGGAGTAATTATGGTCAACAGTCTGATATCTCTATCCCGAGGCCTAGCCTTGTAGTTGCTCGTTTTTGCTGTCACTGAATAGCTTTTTTTTTTTTTCTTTGCTAAGTCATAGGGATAGCCTTCCAATATCAGGAAGTCTTTTATGTGGAAACATCTTCTGTGAGGCCCCCAAGGGTAAGGACTACAAAGAGACCAATATGGGTTCAAATGAAAAGTCATGAGCCCCGTCATTCGGAGCATTCAAGCCTGTTCTGATGCCTCATGGGGACAAGACACATTTTCTCAGGATGTAGTGAAGTCTGCACTCACGGATACAGTCAGGTGGGGTTCCGCTCCAGGTCAGGTTGGGGAGGCAGGTCCTGGTGGTGGAGCCCTGAAGCAGGTAACCTTTTTGACAACGGAAGAGCACGGTGCTTCCAACCTGTGGCAAGGACAGAAGGTCCCATCATCCCCTTCTAGCCACCAGGGCTTCATACGCCTGTCCCTTGACCACTTACTCTACCACAGCCCAATTCCCAACTTCTGTTGCCTGCAACACCCTTCTGCTTCTCTGCCTTGCCAAATATTATCCTTTGAAGCAGCAGACCTCATGCCTCTTCCACAAGGCCTCATTCAATCCCCTGAACCATGGTGTAATACTACACTCTGTTGTGATCAGAGCCCTGGACTCCTGCATCGGAATTCTGACTCCTACGTTTACTCAGGCTGCGTGAAGCTGTAAACTTAGGTTTTCCCCCGACTTTTTTTTTTGAGTTGGAGTCTCACTTCGTCACTCAGGCTGGATGGAGTGCAGTGGCATGCTCACGGCCACCCCAGTGTTGACCTGCTGGGCTCAGGCGATCCTTCCGCCTCAGCCTTACCAGTAGCCAGAACTACAGGCGCGCGCTACCATGCCTGGCAATTTTTTTGATTTATTGTAGAGATGAGGTCTCACCAAGTTGCCCAGGCTGTTCTTGAATGTGTGGGCTCAGGTAATCCTTTCACCTTGGCCTCCCAAAGTGGTGGGATTATAGGCTTGAGCCACTGCACCTGGCCGTCTTCCCACTTTATTTTATTTTATTTTATTTTTGAGTTGGAGTCTCACTCTGCCACCCAGACTGGAGTGCAGTGGCCGCTTCCGGCCACCACAGCCTCGACCCGCTGGGCTCCAGCGATCCTTCCGCCTCAGACTTCCGAGTAGCCGGAATTACAGGTACGCGCTACCATGCCTGGCTAATTTTTTGATTTACTGTAGAGATGCGGTCTCGCCAAGTTGCCCAGGCGGGTCTCAAACCCGCGGGCTCAGGCAATCCACTCACCTCAGCCTCCCAAAGCGCGGGATTACAGGCTGAGCCACCGAGCCCGGCTCGTCTTCCCACTTTTAAAGTGGGGATGACCATTGCTGGAATGTTGTGACACTCAAATGTGGTGGTGGATTTGGCAGCATTTTATTAAAATATGAAGGGCAGTAGCCAGGTGAGGTGGAGCATGTCTGTAATTTTAGCTACTAAGGAGGCCAAGGCTAAAGTTTACATGCTTTACATGCTTGAGACCAGGAGTTTGAGACCAGCCTGGGTAACATAGTGAGACCCTGTTTCAAACAAAATAATTATTACTTATGTGTGTGTCTTCCTTTCTTCCATGAAACTGTAAATTCTCTGAGAAGGAGAGACTTGTCTTCTCCCAGATTTGCTCCCCAGAGACTCTTGCACTGTGCTTTGTAAATATCTGTTGATCAGAATTGCCACCCTCCCTCTGCTCAGTTGTGTTCCC
This sequence comes from Tarsius wallacei, assembly GCA_963574415.1. Classification (NCBI taxonomy): domain Eukaryota; kingdom Metazoa; phylum Chordata; class Mammalia; order Primates; family Tarsiidae; genus Tarsius; species Tarsius wallacei. The sequence continues at coordinate 38,595 of CAUYQG010128934.1, forward strand.
CACTTTAACCTTCCACCAGCCCCTCATTTTCTGACTCAACACTCCAGCAACCACCAGTTCCACTCTTACCCTCTAACCCACTTGGCATTGTGTGGTTGATCAGTTTCCTGCACTGCAACTTGGATTATACTCTTTCCCAGCGCCAACAGCTAATGCAAATGCAACATGTAATTATTAATTTCCACTCCCTTCCTCTGTGCCCAACCTGCTTCCCTCTTGGATTTCATCATTTGATTCAGCAAATGGCACCTTTACACGTGCAGATGTGCAAATCAAAAACCTCAAGTCATCTGTGAACCCTTCAACCCCTCCATCCAACCCATCAATGAGTCCTCTTGGTTCTACCTACACAATGTGCCCTGGGCTCTTCACTTCTCCCACCTCCCCTGTCACAACTTCCCTTATCTTTCTCAAGTCATGACGACAGTGTCCTACTTCTCCAAGTGCTTCTATTCTTAACCCCTTTACTCATCCTCTACTCAGCAGCCTGAGTGATATTTCAAATGGTGAATCAGATTCAATTGCCTTCAAATGACATTTAGAATAAAACCCCCAATGCTTATCATGACCTCAAGGCCCTGCATGACTTGGCCATATCTTAGTCTTTGCAAAAATTATGCGATATCTAACATATACAAAAGAAGATATGCAGCAAAGTATAGAAGTGTGATAATAAAATAGACACCTTAAACCACTGTAAAACTGCTCCACTGTATTCTTAGCCCCCTGTTCACACCATATTCTTAACCTGTTCTGTTTCTACTATATTCCTAGTTTGTCCTATTCCCACCGTATTCCTAGCCTCCTGTTCCCACCATAGTCCTAACCTGTCCTGTTCCCATTGTATTTCTTTCTTTTTTTTTTTTTTTGAGTTGGAGTCTCACTCTGTCACCCACACTGGAGTGCAGTGGCCACTCCCGGCCACTGCAGCCTTGACCTGCTGGGCTCCGGCAATCCTTCTGCCTCAGCCTTCCAAGTAGCTGGAACTACAGGCGCGCTACCACACCCGGCTGATTTTTGATTTATTGTAGAGATGAGATCTCCCCAATTTGCCCAGGTGGGTCTCGAACCCGCGGGCTCAGGCAATCCACTCACCTTGGCCTCCCAAAGCGCTGGAATTACAGGCTGAGCCACCGAGCCCGACTTCCCACTGTATTTCTAGACTCTTGTTCTCATAGTATTCCTAACTTGTCCTGTTCCCACTGTATTCCTAGCCTCTAGTTCTCACCATATTCCTAGCCTGTCCTGTTCCCACCGTATTCCTAGCCTCTTGTTCCTATCATATTCTTAACCTGTCCTATTTCCACTATATTCCTAGCTTTTCCTGTTTCCGCTGTTTTCCTAGCCTCCCGTTCCCACCATATTCCTAATCTGTCCTATTCCCACCATATTCCTAGCCTCCTGTTCCCACCATATTCCTAACCTGTCCTGTTCCCACCATATTCCTAGCCTGTTCTCACAGTATTCCTAACTTGTTCTGTTGCCACTGTATTCCTAGCCTTCTGGTCCCACCATATTCCTAATCTGTCCTATTCCCACCATATGACTAGCCTCCTGTTCCCACTGTATTCCTAACTTGTCCTTTTCCCACTGAACCTGTCCTGTTCCCACTGTATTCCTAAAATCTTGTTCCCACTATATTCCTAACCTGTACTGTTTCTTCTATATTCCTAGCTTGTCCTGCTCCCACTGTATTCCTAGTCTCCTGTTCCCACTGTATTCCTAACCTGTCTTATTATTCCCACCATATTCCTATCTTCCTGTTGCCACCGTATTTCTAACCTGTCCTGTTCCCACTGTATTCCTAGCCTCCAATTCCCACTGTATTCCTAACCTGTCCTGTATCCCTGTATTCCTAACCTCCCGTTCCCACCATATTCCTAACCTGTCCTGTTTCCGCCATATTTCTAGCTTGGCTTGTTCCTACCATATTCTTAGCCTGTCCTATTGCCACTATATTCCTAGCTGGTCCTGTTCCCATCATATCCCTAGTCTCCTGTTCCCACTGTATTCCTGGTCTCCTTCCCATCATAGCCCCTGTTTCCACTATATTCCTAGCCTGTCCTGTTGCCACTGTATTCCTAGTCTCCTGTTCCCACCATATTTCTGACCTGTCCTGTTCCCACTGTACTCCTAGCCTGTCTTGTTGTCACCATATTCCTAGCTTTCTGTTCCCACTGTACTCCTAGCCTGTTTTGTTCTCACCATATTCCTAGCTTTCTGTTTCCACTGTATTCCTAGACTCCAGTTCCCACTGTATTCCTAACCTATCCTGTTCCCACCATATTCCTAACCTGTCCTGTTTCCATCATATTTCTAGCTTGTCCTGTTCCTGCCATATTCCTAGCCTGTCCTGTTGCCACTGTATTCCTAGCCTCCTACAATATTCCGAACCTGTTCTTTCCCCACTATATTCTTCACCTGTCCTGTTCCCACCATATTCCTAGCCTCCTATTCCCACCATATTTCTAGCCTGTTTTGTTCTCACTGTATTCCTAGCCTCCTGTACCCACTATATTCCTACCCTGTCCTGTTCCCACCATATCCCTAGCCTCCTGTTCCCACTGTATTCCTGGTCTCCTTCCCATCATATTTCTAGCCCCCTGTTCCCACTGTATTCCTAGCCTATTCTGTTCCACTGTATTCCTATCCTGTCCTGTTTTCTCCATATTTCTAGCCTATCCTGTTCCCACTATATTCCTAGCCTCCTGTTCTCAACGTATTCCTAGGCTGTCTCATTCCCACCATATCCCTAGCACCTATGACTATAAATACTAGACTCTTCCATTAACATTTTATTAGACTTGCTCTATCTCATATCTGTGTATCCCTTGGTACATTCATCCATTCAGTTTTCTTTTTGATGCATTAAAAAGTAAATTGCAGCCATTGTTTTTGTTAAGCACTGGTCAGGCCATGTGGCTCTTTGAACTATGGCCAGCATGTTTTCCTAAGCTTTGGCCCCCTCCTGTACCTTAGGGAGGTGAATCTCTTCCTCTCTCTCTCTCCAATTTACTTTCTAAATAAACTATATTTTCCAATCTAAAAAAAAAAGAAAGTAAATTGCAGGCATCAGTGTATTCCTCCCCTCCAAAAGTCAGAATATATATGAGGGGGATATCAAAAAACCCAGGAATTTATTTATAAAAATTATGCATTGGCTGGACTTGGTGGCTCAGCCTGTAATCCCAGCACTTTGGGAGGCCAAGGTGAGTGGATTGTCTGAGCTCATGGATTCAAGATCTTCCCGGGCAACTTGGTGAGACCTCATCTCTACAACAAGTCAAAAATTAGCTGGGCGTGGTAATGCGTGCCTGTAGTTCTGGCTACTTGGAAGTCTGAGGCGGAAGGATGGCTGTAGCCCAGTGGGTCGACACTGAGTGGCTGTGAGCATGCCACTGTACTCCAGCCTGGGCAACAGAGTGAGACTCCAATTAAAAAAAAATACGCATTTATTATTACATTTTTAAACTTTGGTCACCTTCAAAGTACTCTCCATTTGAGGCAGTACACCTATTGAGACGCTTTTTCCACTGTTCAAAACAGTTTTTGAACTTGTCAATTTTGATGCCTTTTGTTGCTTTTATGCCATTTTTTGTTTCACCTTTTCCACATTGGCAAAACATTTCCCCTTGAGGACTTTTTTCATCCAGGAAAGCAAAAAAAGTTGCTTGGGCAAGATTGGCAAGGGAGGGTGGGACATGGAGGTCATACCAGTTTTGGTCAAAAACTGCTAAACAGCGCAGTGTGGGCAGGTGCTCTCGTAAATCACCCATTATGAAATGGGCAAATGTGTTGAAAGAATCTCAAAAAAAAAAAAAAAAAAGGCCAGGCTCAGAGGCTCAGTCTGTAATCCCGCGCTTTGGGAGGCCGAGGTGAGTGAATTGCCTGAGCCCGCGGGTTCAAGACCCGCCTGGGCAACTTGGCGAGACCTCATCTCTACAATAAATCAAAAAATTAGCCAGGCATGTAGCGCGCGCCTGTAGTTCCAGCTACTTAGAAGGCTGAGGCGGAAGGATCGCCAGAGCCCAGCAGGTCGAGGCTGCGGTGGCCGTGAGCGGCCACTGCACTCCAGTCTGGGTGACAGAGTGAGACTCCAACTCAAAAAAAAAAAAAAAAAAAAAGAAAGAAATTCGTCGAAGCTGAATGAAATTGCAGTCTCTCTCACAACAACACTAGCTGGTACACTGATGCTAATGGGTAACCTAGCAGGGGAAGTCTATACTTGTAGGGGCCCACACTCCGAAAAATAATTCCGATTTTTGGGGTCCCCTTGATATGTACTGAATGAGTACAGATTGATTGGCTAGATCACATGACTTGACTAGATCCCAGCGTGTCACCTCCAGGGTAGTCCCTGATATTCTCTTGGGCATGTCTTGGACTCCAGCTGATTGTTCTGCCTTGGCACACCAGTACTTTCCTGCTTCTTTTCCTCTATTCAGAGTGTCCCACCCCAGGCTGTCCAAGTCTTCTCCTTCTCCCAAAGCTTATTCTGACATGTGCCCACAAAGCTTTCGTCTTGATGGTCCTGCCTCACACATGGCTCTTGTTTGCTGTCACCCTGTATTAGCCAAGGGTCAGTGGGTAGAGGTCAGGCATCTTGAGAATAGAGGGTCTGTCTGTCTCTCTCACTTCTGTATTTCCACAACCACCCTGCCCCAACTCCTGGGGTTGCTGGAAAGTGTTCATGGAACCGCACACCAGCTGTCCTTCCTCCCCAGCTTCTCTGATAGATGTCAATGCCCTCCTGTTTCTGAAGGGTGCTCCTGGGGTTCAGAGAGGCAGAATGCTTCCTTTCTTCAGTTTCCCAGGTCTTGTCCTCCCCTAGTGCTGTCCCTGGGGAAGGTCCCTTGGTCCTCTGATGCTGATGGTGGCAGGAAGGGATAGGAGGTAGAAAGGCCCAATCTTGGCTGACCTCATTACCTGGTAGCCCTGGGAATTGTTCTGTATCCCAAACTGCGGCGTGCCGGGGTCTGCACACGTGGTCAGCATCGGATCTGGATTGCCAAAACAAAGACACAGACCACATGGTCATGGAAGCCTTCACTGTCTCATCTCACTCTGAGAAACAGGTGTAGAAAGGAAAAGCAGCCACATCTCAACTTCCCCCTTTTCTGAAATCTCCACCTGAACCACAGCCCTGGCTGATTATTCACTCCCCGGAGCACATCAGCTCTGGCTATTTCATATCCTGCTTCAAAAAGCTCAAGGTGGGTGGACTTGTTCCCTTTTGCAAATAAAACCACTGAAGATAGGAAAGAAGAGTCATCATCTCACACTCAAAAGGCTGCCCCCCTCCCCCAGCCAGGACACTCTCTGCCCCAGATCACCCCTCACCTATGCAGCTGGGCTGGGTGCCACTCCACGTCCCATCTGACTGGCAAAACCTGCGGGGAGAGCCCACCAGCACCAGAGGGGGATGACAGGAGTAGGAGACAGACGACCTGTAGGAGAAGCCTCGGTCCTCACGCCTCCCGCGGGGTGGTACGCCAGGGTCTCCGCAGAAGACAGCTGGAAGGCAAAGGAAGAGAAGCAGGTCTGCATTGCTTTCTAGAACCCTGTCGACTACTCTCCCAGCCCCACCTTCGTTCTCTGTACTGCTTTTTTCCTTGTTCAGTTTGAACTCTAGGAACCAGGGCAGCCCTAGGTGAATGCTTACACCTGCCCAAGTGCTGCTGCTGCTGCTGCTGTGGGCTTGCTCCCCTTCTGCATTCAAAGTGCTTATTAATCATAATCCAAGCAATGGAGTAACATTACAGGAAGTCCAGAACATTGAGAAATGAATGACAATCCCACTACCTAAAACTTTCTAGTTTTCATTTAGTTGTGTTGTAAACTTGTGCAGAGCTGCAAACCCAAAGTCCATGTGATTGTGAATCTTTCTTTGATCTCTTAATATTATCCTGTGAACATTTCCCATGTTAATGACATTTTTATCACTTATTAGCTACACAATTTTGCATGAGCAGTTGTACCCCAATTACATTTTATCATAACCCATATATTGTGCATTCTCTATTATTACAAAGTTACATATGACTCTTCTTTCACATGAATCATTTTCTTAGAAGAATTTCCTGGGAGTGACCTTATTATCTCAAGAGGTTTGAAAGTGTTTGCAACTCTTGATGTGCAGTGTCAAATTTCTTTCCCTAAAGCAAGCACATTGACACTGTAGTGGGTAGTGTATGGGTTTACCCATTTCATTTAGTTCCGGTTAACATCAGAGGAGGTCATTCAAAATTGACTAACAAAGACAAAAGTTGCTGTAGCATGACTTCAAGCATCAGTTTATGCTATGGGGTGTGTGTATGTGTGTGTGTGTGTGTGTGTGTGTGTGAGAGAGAGAGAGAGAGAGAGAGAGAGAGAGAGAGAGAGAGAATATAGAGTCATGAGGTTCACACTCACATGAAAAATGGAATGGAAGTGGGACCTGCAGCCTGTGCCTGGAAGCTGGGAGTCCAGACTGACCGACTGGAAGTTGGGCAAAAGCTGAGTTAATTGGAAGTCATCATATCCAGGAGGAGGCAACTTAAGGAACATGAAATACAAATGGTGGCAGAGTGATGACTCAGCCTCTCTCATGAGCTATGTGAGGCCAATTAAATAGCAAAACCTGTTTTCACTCCTCAGGCTGGTAAATATTGGCACAGTCCCTTGTTGATGGGGGAGTGAGTTAAGAAGAATTGTCATAACTGCTGTTGGGAATGTAAATTGAGACTTTCTGGAAAGCAGTTTGGGAATGTGTGTAGAAAAGTGAAGAGTGCTTGCCCTGGGCTTACCTTCTCATTCCTAGAACTTCACTGCAGGAGGAAGAAATGTGATGTTCAGGGATATTTATTGCAGAACTGCTTCTAACATGCTTACACTGGAGATAGCCTAAACTCATCCCTAGTAGGAGAAGAGTATGGCAGCTTTAACAAGGAAATTCTTTAAAGCTGTTAAAAATGGTGATGCATAGATCAGTATGTATGAGTAGGGAAAGGTGTTAATGAAAAGGTTTGGGTGGCCTATTGATGAATACAAGTTGTGCAATAGAGTGTACAGCATGATCAAATACTATTTATAGAAAATTGTCTACATGCAAGAATGCACAGTGATCCACATGGAAGCACAATCAAAAGCTTAGCCGTGGTTATCACAGGGAAGTGAGACTTTTACTTTCATCTTTGTATTTTCTTTTTTTTTTTTTTGAGTTGGAGTCTCACTCTGTCACCCAGACTGGGGTGCAGTGGCCGCTGCCGGCCACCGCAGCCTCAACCTGCTGGGCTCCGGCGATCCTTCCGCCTCAGCCTTCCAAGTAGCTGGAACTACAGGCACATGCTACCACGCCCGGTGAGTTTTTGATTTATTGTAGAAATGAGGTCTTGCCAAGTTGCCCAGGCAGGTATTGAACCCACAGGCTCAGGCAGTCCACTCACCTCAGCCTCCCAAAGCGCGGGATTACAGGCTGAGCCACCGAGCGCGGCTCATCTTCGTATTTTCTAATGTTGTAAAAATCTTTTTTATGATGACCATAATTCATTGTTAAAAAGCAAATCAGACTGGTGTGGTGGCTCTTGTCTGTAATCCCAACAATTAGGGAGGTGGAGATGGGAGGATTGCTTTAAGCCAGGAGTTTGAGATCAGCCAGGGCAACATAGTGAGGCCTTGTCTCTATAAAAAAATCAAAACAATTAGCCAAGCATAGTGACATGCGCCTGTAGTCCCAGCCACTCAGGAGGCTGAGGTGGAAGGATTGCCTGAGCCCAAGAGGACAATCAAGGCCGCGATAAACCACCATGATTGTGCCACTATACTCCAGCCTGGGTGATAGAGCGAGATCCAACCAAAAAAAAAAAAAGCAAGTTCTTTAGAGGACAAGGAAGGTTGCTGAGTCCAGCCTCAACCCTGCGACTTACTGCTGTCCTAATGTTTCCCCAGTAGTGTACGAAGGATGGAAGGGCTAAACATGTACCAAATGCCTGCAACCACTTTTGAGCTGTTGGCCCTGAAATTCCCAAATGGAAGCACATTTTCAGAGGTACCCAAACAATGTCATGAGTATGTGGATAGTTTTCTACAGAATTAGATAAATGCCAGTCAGAAAGAAAAAGTAGGTTCTGCTGTTTGTCCCAGGCATGGACAAGGAGAAGACCTCTCAGAGTCCATTTATGGGGCATGATAAGACTACGTGACCTGGGAACCTGCTTCTCTGGGGACTTGGTAAGGAATGAGCCCTAGGATGGACTTGGGGCTCTTCAGGACACCACTGGGCCAGGTGGAGAAAAAAATAAGGTATCTTACTGGAATACCACACGTCCCCCAGGAGCTTTTGCTGTGTGACGTATTTTCTATGAATGATAGACATGTTTCCAGCACTGGGTGTCCCCAGATCTTTGGGTACTATCCCGAATTCAGTTAACAACCCTTCTGGTCAAAGTTCACCTTCCTGTCTCTAGCTTAATTTCCTTCTCTGACTCTAGACAGTGTCTGAAGCCAGGGCTTGATTAAGGTATTCTCATTTTTTTCTTTTAAACTTCCTTTCTTCTTTAATGGTGCGAATGGTGAAGCTCCTCCCTGATTTTGGGGAGGGGACTGGCTATTCTAAGACTTCCAGCAGCAGAACTCTGAGGAGGGAAGGGGAGGTGTCATCATGAGGCACCAGGGCCCTTGGGGGCAACTTACGGAAACACTGAGGCAGCTCTCCCGTCCAGGATCCATTTCCCTCGCAGGTGAGCACTGCGGGCAGGGAGAGCTGGTACCCCTCCAGGCAGGCGTAAGTCACGCTGGAGCCCCACATGAAGTCTGACCCCACCACTTTCCCGTTGGGGATGAGTGGAGGTGGCTTGCACATGATAGCTGGAAGGAGACCAGAGTTGAGTTCTGGTGCTGTCCTGGGAAACCAGTCCCAGTTACTGTCATTTAATCATTGGCTGCCCGGTACCTGGCAGGAGTCTGGGATATGCAGTAAGAACCAGAAAGGGCCCCTCTTACTGTGGGAATTGTGATCTCTTGGCACCTTACAATAACCCCTCTCAAGCACGACAACCAGACCTCTCTTGCACGACCCTCCCCTCGATGTTCAAGGCCCAGGCCTTACCTTGGTACCATCTGACTCACTATTGGCAGTTGTTCAGGGACCAGTGCCCACCTTGCACATCCCCTGATAAGATGTTAGGGCTCTGCCTTGTCACTCCCCCCACTTCTAGATGCTGAGGGTCTATGTCTCACTACTGTATCTTCTTTAGTCTTCCATTCACATTGGTCCCAGACGCACCTTTGCAGATGGGCTTGGTACCATTCCATGTCCGGTCCTTGGTGCAGCTCAGCACAGATACCCTGTGTGACTCCATCATGTAGCCAGGAACACACTGATATGTCACAGTTTTGTTGTACCTGAAGTCATTGCCCAGCCGGAGGCCATTGGCTGGAATCCCAGGATCACCACAGTTTATAACTAGAAGAGAGATACAGAATTGTTCACTCTCAGACCCCATTTCTCCTCAGTACTCCAATACTATCCCTATCGCTCCCTGCATACATCCAAGAAGGAAGGCGTCAGATCAGGGATGTCCTGTCTCTTCATAGGTTCCCAGTTGGGCACTGCCCATTCAAAAGTCCATTTGGTCCCCTGCATTGGCTCTGTCCTTGCCCACACCATTCTTACACACTCCCACAACTTGGGCTGTGAAAACCAGTCTTCTTGTTCAAAGACCCCTTTCCAGGAGGAAGTACCCAGAGGGCTCAGTTCCTAAATGAGGCTGGGGCCCAGGGAGAGGAGGGATTCCTGGTTGAAGAGCCTAAAATGCGTTAATGGACTACGTAAGACAGTCAATTTGTCTGCCAAGGGAAACATCTTATTATGCTGCTGTGGCTAGGAAGTTTCTGTCAACCAAACAGCCCAGCAGCAGGGTGCTATGGCCCATGAAATGGTCATGTCTGTGTTATGGTATCTGTGAGGTTGGGGATTTGGTGAGCTCTGTTCTCAGAACAAATGTGAACTTTGTAACAGATTTCACATGGAGCCTGAAATCACAGACTAGGACTTTGATGGAGAGAATGTTGTCAGATTTCCTCATCTTATCCCTTCCCTCCATATGGGCCCCATGGTGACTCACTTTCCAAGGAAAAGGTCTGAGCTACCCTTGGGAGGAGCAAGAAATGGGAGCTGTGAACTACATGCAACTCAGGAGCCTGCCCAGGTGGGGATGGGTACAAGGAAAGAAGGAAGTAACAAAGATGGTGGATGGCAACATTTTAAAGTGGAAAGAGAGGTCAAGCGGGGTGGCTCAAGCCTGTAATCCCAGCACTTTGGGAGGCCGAGGTGAGAGGATTGCCTGAGCCTGTGGGTTCGAGACCAGCCTGGGCAACATGGTGAGACCTCATCTCTACAATAAATAAAAAAATTAGCCAGGCATGGTAGCATGCGCCTGTAGTTCTGGCTACTTGGAAGACTGAGGCAGAAGGATCGCCAGAGTCCAGCAAGTTGATCCTGGGGTGGCTGTGAGCGTACCACTGCACTCCAGCCTGGACAACAGAGTGAGACTCTAACTAAAAAAAAAAAAGTGGAAAGAGAAACAGGTGAAGTCTAGGGTTATCCCTAAAAGAGAAAAGGAAAGCCCGAGGAATAGTCTAGAGCCTGCAAAATGGTCAGTGTAGATTCTCAGCCTCTTTGAGCCCCAGTCATCTCCTATATAAAATGGGTCTAATAGTGGCTGTTTCATAGGGTTGTGGTGAGAACCAAAGACATACATATATAAAATATTTAGCTCTGCAGCTGCCTCACAGCATATACTCAATAAATAGAGGTTATTTGTATGAATCTCATTCAGGCTCAAGTCCCACCACTCCAACCAGCCTGTCTGGTCTTCTCCAGTATGCAGAAGTTGGATTGTCACCATTGGCCATGGAACCCAGAGGGCCTGGGCTCTCACCTAGGCATTCGGGGTCGCTGCCTGTCCAGGTGCCATTGACCGAGCAGTGACGGCTGAGCAGGCCTGTGGCGTAGTAACCTTCCCGACACTCATAGACGATGGAGCTGGAGAACACCAGGCCATCACTGAACACAACTCGGGCATTGCTTGGAGTCCCAGGATTCCCACAAGAGATCACTAAGACGACAAAAGAGCACAGTATTCACCAAAACAGTGGCAGGCATCACCTGGGGAACTGAGAACTGCCCAGAGTGGAAACCACATGCTACATAGGGATCCTGTGGATAGAAACACTTTTGGTGCTTCTTTCCTATCTAATTATCTCACCCCTAGACAAGAAGGGTGACCTCTATGAATCTTTTTTAATTTCTAAAACAATTTCATTTTAAAATTTTATCCACTTAAAAAAGATGGTAACTATATTTTTACGACCCTATTTTATTATCACCCTTAAATACTTAAGCATAATTCCTTAATATCACCAAATATCCAATCAGTGCATAATTTTCCTCAAATGTCTCTCTCTTCTTTATAGTTGTTGACTTGTTTAAATCAGGATCCAAATAAGGTCAATGCATGACATTAGGTTGACGTGTCTCTAAGGCTTTGAATCCAGGGATTGTTACTGCTTCTATAATTTATTTGTTACAGAAACCACGGCATTTGTCCTGTAGGACTTCCTGCTTTCTGGATTTTGCTAACTGCATCAATGAGGTGTAATTTAACATGTTCCTCTGTCCCAGCAGTTCCTGTAATCAACTTCTACTTTTTGGGAAGGGTACTTCACGGGTGGTTTTGGGTCTTTCCTATTGTATTAGATCAGGAGGCACAGAATTTCTGGTTGTCTCCCTGTTCATGACATTGAGCCTGATCCATGGTTTCAGCCATAGCATCAAGCTAATAATGCCTAAAGCGTTATTATAAAGTTCCCATTAGTTTTTCACTTAACGGTTTTAGCAGTAATTGATGATCATGTCCAGATTCATTATTTCATTAGGGATTGGAAAATGGCGATATTCTAATTCTATCATTCTTTCTGCATTAGCTAGAGTTCTGTAAAAAAGAAATTTTCCATCATCAAATATTTGCTTATTCTGAAATATGGTTCTTATAGGAAGGATGGATAGTGCTTGATACTTTCTTTTTTTAATCAGACGTCAGGATAATGAGTTGGTTTCCTAGTCAGTCCAAAGGTGATCAATGTGTTTATTTAAGAATCATTTTAAAATCTCCAACCCTCTTGGGTCTCCTCCCAGTATGGGAGTTTTTCTTGGCCTCTTAATAAATCCTGCTTTCTCATTTTCCAGGAAAAAAAAAGAAGAATCATTTTGAACTCATGGATCTAAAGTTATTTACCATGTTGCCATCCATTGCCATTATTATTCTTATTGATCAAATTATTCCATCTTTTGCCAATAGGAGCCTTTTCAGGTTGGCTCCTGAGCTCCCTTGACATGAACTGAGTTGTCTTTGTGGATTCCTTGCTGGAGTAACAGGATGTTCCATGTTTACCTTGTGTATTCCCTGCTGCAACCCTAAGATTAGCCATTTCTCCAAAGAGCCTTGTTCCTTTAAATGGAGAATGAACATAGCGACCACAATCTGGGTACTAAGGGTACTCATTGCTGCTGAGCTGCTCATTGATTCTAGACTTCTAGAGTGGATAGAGTTGTGAGGACTTCTTAAATTGAAAACACACTGGGATCACATGGTGGTAGAGACTGTAAAGTCAGATAACAGAGACTGGGAAGGGTGAGCGGGGGTAAGGGTTAGGATGAAGAGAAGTGGGTTAAAGGGTATAAACATACAGTTAGAGAAAAGGCATAAATTCAGTGTTTGATAGCAGAATAGGGTGACTACAGCTAACCAAAGTATATTGTACTCAGGTGATGGATACCCTAAATACCCTGAATTGATCATTATGCATTACATACCTGTAACAAAATTTTATGTGTGCCCCATACATTTGTATAAAGAAAAAATAATTTCAAATAAAAGAAAATATACTATGGGTTTATACTGATATTGCCAGTCCAAATTTAGGATTAGGGGCTTTCCCTTAACTTCTTTACTTTCATATTACTTCTCTTTTATGCTGAAAATCTTGGTTCTTAATGACAATAAATAACTTGTATTTGTTTTAGCCATCTATTTTATGGTATTGCATATATAATAGTCCCAAGATATTAATATCAACATTATTACTAACAATATAATTGCTAAAAACAGTTTAAGATTTCTCTGCAGCGCTCTGTGTCCTTAGGATATATACACCACCGTCAAATTCCATTTTTTCAAGTTACTTGAAATAATTATCTAGGTTTTTAAATCATCAACTTGATACATGGTTAGGTTTATTTGTTTATATTAGAATTTTGATATTTAGAGATTACATGTTTCTAATCTTTGATTTAATTTAATTTGGTAGGTACGTACGACATTTATGTGGTCCCAAAGTAAAATCTACAAAATGATTCCTATATCATCAGCACCACAGATAGGCCTGACATCCATTCATTCAACAACTTGTGCTGCTAGGTGGCTGGAATACAACAATGACCAAGTTATGTTCCCTGACCTTGAGGAGCTTAATCTATTCTAAGAAACCTACCTATAAACAGGTGAATTAAAGTATGATACCATAAGCGTTATACTTGAAGGAAAAAGTCACAAAGAAGGAAGTGACTTATTAGAGCTGGAGATAAGAATTTGAGTAGAACCTTTGAGGATAAGTAGGAGCTTGTCAAGAGACAAGCTCTCATAAGAGCGTGTACATGTGTGTATTCTCTCTGTCTCTGTCTCTGTCTCTCTCTCTCTCTTGTTCTCACTTAACAAACATTCACTTCCAGATCCAAACTCTCTGTCTCTGAACACTCCTGACATGGTGACTAACTCTGTCTTGGGATCTGAGTGGTTTGAAGGGAGATGTGGGTCATATGGATATTCAAAAATAAATTAAATTCTCCCTTGCATTACATTTTCCCAATTCCACAAACCTCTCTTGCTATGCCTATAAAATTCTATAGAAATGAACTTTGTGACCGCTTGTGTACCTAACCCCAAGTTGTACCCCACATCTTAAAAATTAAAAAAAAAAAAGAAGAAACGAACTTTGCAAATAGCACTACCAAAGGGCAGGACTTTGAGCAGACAAGTGAGAGAGGGCTCTATCTCCAGGACATCATTTGCTAGGCAGGTGTGTCCTGACGGCTAGAGCATCTCCCCTTGCTCTGCTGCATGACTCCATAACCTCAGTTATGGAGTCTGCTCGCCAAACACTGCCTCTTAAGTCTCTTCAGCTCATTCCCTCTGGGATTCACTCTCTGGTGACTTTTTAGGCCTACTGGGACCTATAATCCATTGATCCTGCCACTTGTTCACTGCTTCCTGCTCCACTCATAAATCTGCTCCCTCCTTACCCAGCTTAGATGCCAAGATCCATCATAATCACTGTCTTGCATTCTGCCTCATTTCCCTTGCCACTTTTGCCAATATCTTGGCTGCCTGGTAAATCTCCTTTTACCCAATGCACTGTCTACTCTGCGCCTGCACCTATGTAGCACAATGCGATTGAACAAGCACAGTTGGAAGCTGACTGCTCTCACTTTAAACTAATGACCCCCCACCTTGTGTGAGCCCTCAGTACTGCCTGGCGATGACACACTTCCCAATTCCACTCCCACTTCTATCTTGCTGGATGATTACTTCATATCATCTCCTTCCTCTTTTGCATCTCACTCAACCTTAGCTGTTAAATCTGCTTCAAAGATAGCAGATTGCTATGCAGGATGTATTTTAGAAGAGAGAGACAGAAAGATTTGGAGACCAGCAGCAAAAAGTTGGCTCTAGAGAAAGAGATTTAAAAACAAAATATTTTCCCCCAGAAACTTAGAAGTGTGTGGAAAAATATAATTTTCCCCATTGGTGCTACCTCTGAAAATATCATTGAGGACCTCAATGCTTTGAAAGTGTTTTTAAAAGTTAGATTTGTGTTGCTTTTGACACTTCAAATGTTCATTTAACATAGCCTCTTCCCTTAGATTGTAGAGTAAGATGTGTCTTATCTCGGGCTGCTATAACAAAATGCCATCAACTGGATAGCTTGAAAACCACAGAAATTTATTACTTGCAGTCCTGGAGGCTGGGAAGTCCACTAAGGCACTGGCAGATTTAGTATCTGATGAGGGCCTGACCACACACTAGTTCACAGATGGTGCCATTTTCCAGTGTCCTCATATGGAGAAGGGAAAGGGAGCTTTTTTTTTTATAAGGGCACTAATCCCATTGTATGACATAATAATGTCCCAACAGCTCCACCTCCTAGCATTATCACCTTACAACATATAATTTTTTGTGGGGGTGAGGGATGCAAACATACAGACCATGGCATTGTGTTTGTCTTGGTCACCATTGTGTCCCCAGCACATATCACAGTATTTGGCACATGGTTGTTGAATAAAACTATATGGGAAATGAATTAATGGGTTAAATTCAATCTTTTTGGGTTCTTTCTCTTTTAGGTGAGGGTGAGTACATATCTGTCTTTGGATTATTAATGAACATGCACATGAACTGTTCATTGCTGTCCTTATCAGTCAGGCCAAGGGTTTGAGTGAGGCCACGGTTTTCTCTGCGAGGGCAGCTACTTGGGAGAGGAACAGGAGCAGGGGGAGCACTCTGGGGCTGGGCAAAGGGGAGAAGCAGAATGGTCACATACATTACCTCCACACTCAGGCTGTGAGCCGCTCCATGAGCCGTTGGCTTGGCAAGTTCGCTCTGACGATCCCCGGAGCACGTGGCCAGCTTCACAGCTGAAGCGTATCAGACTGCCTGGATCAAAGCTGTCCCCTAATCGGATGCCATGGGCTGGGATCCCAGGGTCACCACAAACTCCCATGCTGGTTCCTATAGCCCAGAAGCAAACAGACTCCATTGTTTTTCATGGAAGAAAAAGGATGGAGGAGTAGGGGAGAGAGAGATTGGGCGTGGCTAAGGGGAAATCATGGGCCCCATGAATGAGGGAGGTGACACCTGACTGTGTACTCAGTCCACTTTACCTGGACAGGCTCCTACCTCTCTACTCAATGGTCAAAGAACACAACGATCTGGGAACTACACAGGAAGGGAAGCAGGAAGGCAGAAGGAAGGTTTGTGGTGGAAATCATGCCTTCATTCTTTGGCCTATGCTAGTCTAGAATTCCAGTGGTTTAGACTGGCCACATCTCCTCCTTGTCCCTTTTCCCTTTTCCTTGCCAATACCCGCTGATTCTGTAATCCTCTCTCCATTTTCAGTGCCACTGTCTTTGCTCAGACACTCAACATTCTTTTGCCTGAACTATCTCAAGAGCTTCCCAGCTAATGTCCCTTCCTCTTACACTCTCTCCCTAATCCATCTTCCACTTTATCCCCAAATCCTAACAATGAACATCCGCTAACCATCTGATCTTGATTTTCCTGCTGAAGCATCTCCACTGGCTTCCCAATGCCTATGGGACAAAGTCCAAGTTCCTTAGCATAGCTTCATTTCTCAACAACCCAGCTTGAATCTTGATCTATGTATTCATTGCAATAGGGAATGAATAGGGAATTCTCAATGAAAGGTCCAGGATCAATCACCTTGAATATTCATCATTTCTTTGTGGTGAGAACATTTAAAATGATCTGTTTTAGCTATTTTGAAATATACAATACATGTATCAAAACATCATAAATATATACAATGATTATTTGTCAATTAAAAATAAAATGAAGCTTTTAGAAAGCAATGAATATACAGATAAAGGCAATGAATTATGCAATACAGGTGAGCTCTAGATTAAATGTCCTAGGCCCTGTCATTGCACTTTTGCTTTGTCCCCTGCCTTTTTTTTACATTCCTGCATTTACCTGACTTCTGGTATTGACAAACTCACTCCAGAGAGTGCTAAGGACCCAAGAGGTGAAAGAGGGTAGAAAACAGGAGCTAGAACCACAAGGTGCAGGGCCAGCACATTTCGTACTAGAGATGTATATAAGACAGCATCAGATCAGATCAGGCCATGGAGAGCAAGACAAGGAGGAGAAAAATTATGAAATAAATGGTAACTGCATGAGAAGATAAAGTTTCCAGCTGTTGTGGAATCAGCCTCCTTGTGAAATCACGTGTGAACATCAAATGGTAATATCTGAGTAACCATATTTAGTTTGTTGTAGTCAGTAAATGTTTGTCATGTATACCCTGGCTCTTCACATTTATGTCTCTTCCACATTTCAACCTTGGCATATTTCCTTTTCTACTCTAGTCTCAGATTGTGAGATCTTTCATAAACTATATTTTTCCATTCCATTCTGCTTCCCACCTCATTCAAACATTTAAAAAAAGAGGGCCCATCACATTTGGCTAAGTTTTTTATTTTTTATTTTTTAATCTTTTGAAGTCTTCCAGGATGTGGCTCATGCAACAGGCCAAACTTGCACACTGGCTAGCTGACCTCAGCTGAAGCTACCACTATTGCATCATAGGCATGAGGTTGGGGTTCAGTCACAGGGGACTGATCTAACAGAACAGCTCCCACTGCAGTGTTGGGGGCTTCTGTTTCAATGATTCAAGGAGATCTGGGACAGAATATTGTACCATGGGGGCACAGTAAACAGATGGCAACTATTTACTGAAGAAGTGCATCAGCAAAGATGGTGATACTGGAGAGGTGGGAAGTGAACTCCCTGAAACATGTCTCAAATTCCAGAAATTCCTGCTTAGCCTTGGTGGCCCAGTGGTTTATGACTCAAGGACTCCAGAGATTTTTGTTATGCATCATCGGGGCCCATTACATAGAATGAAGCTCAAAAATTTGACCTGTAATTCTTTAATGTGTATTTCTTAGGAATGGCAGGAGATATTGTAGGATAGATGACTTCTGTAAGCTTCAGGAAGGGAGGAACCATGTCTATATCTATGGTGCACACTGAACATTACTTCTTAATTGCTTATTCTTCTCATTTCTCATTTTCTCATCTAAGGCATTTAAGGCTCATTCATTCCCTAGCCTTAGTATTTAGAGGATCCCTTCTAATTCTGTCCTCAGAGATTTCTAGGAAGGTTCTGTCCATGATTGTGGTCTCCTAAGTGTCTGCCATATTTGATGGATATTTGGGAGAAATGTGATTGCTACTATTCTTCAGAATATTCAGGAATTCAACAGCTGAATGCTTATTCCCTAAGGAAAAGAGTCCATGTCCTCTGAAGGTTCTTTTCTTGCTTCTTACTTTTGTATGCGTCCAAGGTGTAACCTGGTTTTTAGTCTCTCTTATGAACTTTTGATGTTGCCAAGGAAGAATTCCTTCTTTCATATGCTAAGGACCAGTACTTAGGAAGTCATAACATGATGAAGTCTCCGAGTTGAAAGGGTTTAGAGATTTTCTAGCTCAGTTCTCTATCCTAGACAAGAATTGTCTCTGTAATATTTCCAGCAGGTCATCTTTCAGCCTCTGCTAACACAACTACAGAGAAGGGAAATTATAGTTTGGGATTGAAGAGACTTTGGGATTCATGCTGTGGGCTGGGAGAATGACCACGTGGTTGGCTAACCACAACCTTCTGGCTGTGTGGGCTTGGTCAGAGCTGAATGAGGGGATATATCTGGGCTCAGCCCACCAAGGGCTGAAGTCCAGTTGACACCTCCTCTAGTTGTGCTCTCTACCTGTGAGGGAAGGGATAAGGGTTCCAAAGGTCTGATCCCCTCCCATCCGCCAGTCATGCCCACTCCTAGGAATCTTGTCCATCTCCCATAAGTCAAGTGCTCCATTGGTGCCCTTCCCCTAATGCCACATGCCATACCTGAGCAGTGAGGGAGGGAGCCAGTCCAGTGTCCATCCAGTCCACACATGCGGGTGGCATTTCCCACAAGAGTCCGCTTGCCAGTGCAGCTGTAACGCACAACTGCCCCCACTGTATAGCTGTCTCCAGAGATATGGGAATGAGGTGGGGACCCCGGATGGCCACAGGACACCACTGTGGGGAACAGCAAACATCTCAGCAACTCCATACAGGGATGGATTACATCATACAGCACATGTAGCGAGAGGTAGGGAAGAAGAGGGACCTACAGGCTTCTTGTAGCGAGAGGCAGGGAAGAAGAGAGACCTACAGGCACATGTCCTGCTGGTACACCCACCTGGCATCAGCAGATGATGCCCCACCCACCTCAATGGACAGTTTCCAGATCTGTCAAACAAGAGTACCTGCTCAGCATTAGTAGGTACACAATAATATAGATTTTTTTCTTTCTTGCCTCTTGCGTTCACCTTTCCCTCTTTCTTCACTGCCATAGGGCATACTCAAGATGTCTCTGGAAAGGAAGTGGTACCCATAGCATACACAAGATAAAGTGAGAGATCTGTCACCCTAGGACTATCTTCACTGGCCACAGGTTCCAGAATGAGGGCCAGTTATAGTCCTCTTCCAGCTGCGTCTTACAGTTGCCTCATCAACTGTCCCCAGCCTCTCCCCTCAATATGCAAGCCTCTTTTCCTTAAACACCAAAGTGTAACTGTGAAAACCAGTGATAACATTAGAACACCAGAACTGGGATGTACAGTCTAGCGCAGGGCAACACTGTCACCATCCCTGGACTTGGCTTTCCCATTGTTCTTGTTACAGGTTGATCCCAGGGTTCTCTCATTTATTCAACACACTTTTGTTGAGTGCATGTTATGTGTTAGGCACTGTTCTATGTGTTTGGGAGAACAAAGTCCATGCTTTCATGGAGCTTATATTCTAGTGGAGAAGAGAGATTACAAATAAGAAAATAAATAGGTTATTCAAGGGGGTGCCATGAAGAAAAAGAAAGCTGTGTCAGAAAAGGGTGTTCAGGGGTAAGGTGAGGGTGCTATTTCTGGATAGGGTTTTTGGGGAAGATATCTCTGAGGTGGTAACATTGGAGCAGTGTCTTGAATGGTGTGAAGAGGCCAACCATGGAAAGCTTGGGGGAAGAACATTGTGAAGCATCAAGTATAAAGGCTTGGTGTGTTTAAGGAACAGCAAATAAGCCAGGGATGCTGGAACGGAATGAGCGAAGAAAGAATGGGGAAAGGCAAAGGTGGAGAGGGCACTAGGAGTCAGATCATTGCATGGAAGCTGGATTTCAAAAATAAACATTTTGGAAGTCACTGGAATGGTAACCCTCATACATGGCTGGTGGGAATATAAAATGGTGCAGTCACTTTGGAAAATAGTTTGGAAGTTCCTCAAAAAGTTCAACATAGAATTACCATATGACTCAGAAATTTTACTCCTAGGTATAGTTTCATTTTTTAATTAATTAATTAATTATAAAGATGTGGGGACTCCTAGGTATATTTTCAAAAGAACTTATAACATATAAAAATCGATAGCAGCATTATTCATTATTATTATCATTATTCATTATTCAGCCTGCAAGTGGAACCATAATAGCCCAAATGCAGAAATGTTTATCAACTAATGAATGGATAAACAAAATGTGGTATATCTACATAATGGAATAGTATTTGGCCATAATAAGGAATAAAGTACTGACAGATGCTAAAACATCAGTGAACTTTGAAAACCTTATGCTAGACACAAAGCAAAGAAGCCAGGCACAAAGAGGCACACATAAAATTCCTCTTACATGAAATGTTCAACGTAGGTAAATCCATAGAGACAGAAAGTAGATTAATTGTTGCCAGGGGCTGGGGTGGGGTGAGGAATGGGGAATGACTGCTAAGGGGTTCCTTTCAGGGTGATGAAAATGTTCTGGAATTAGACAGTGGTGATGATTGTACAACTTGGTGAATATACTAAAATCACTGAATTGTATACTTTAAAAGAGTGAATTGTATGGCATGTGAATTATATTTCACTAAAAAAAAAAAAAGAAAAATATGCAAATGAATTACATCCTCCAGTTGAGAGAAAAGATGATCAGATTGAATTTAAAAATCAAAACTAGGCAAGGCATAATGACTCATGCCTGTCATCTCAGCACTTTGGGAAGTGGAGGTAGAAAGATCACTTGAGTCCAGGAGTTTGAGACCAGCCTGGGCAACATAGTGAGACCTCATCTCTATAAAATAAATGAATAAATAAATAAATAAAAAATAAAAAAATTAGCCAGATGTGGTTGAGTATTACTGTAGTTTAAGCTACTTGGGAGGTTGAGGAGGGAGGACTGCTTGAGCTCAGGAGTTCGAGGTTGCAGTGAGCTGTGATTATGCACCTGTACTCCAATCTAGGTGACAGAGTGAGATTTTAATTAAAAAAAAGTCACAATGAGATGCTTTTTACATTAGAAAAGTTAAAAATAAAATGATATCAAAAAACGTAACAGTATTAAGTGAAGGAAGCTGATTATAAATTACAAGCAAACCTGATTGCACTTTGCTTTGTGCTTCATAGATACTATGTTTTTTTACAAACTGAAGGTTTGTGGCAACGCTGTGTGGAGCAAGTCTATTACCACCATTTTTTCAAATGGAATGTGATTACTTCAAGTCTCTGTGCCACATTTTGGTAATTCTCCTAACATTTCAAATTTTTCATCATTATATCTGTTGTGGTGATCTGTGACCAGTGATCATTGATATTATTATTGTAATTGTTTTGGGATGCCACAAACCATGCCCCTATAAAATGGAGAACTTAATCCTCCACTGACCAGTCATTCCCTCATCTTTTTCCTTCTCCTCGGGACTCCCTATTCACTGAGACACAACAGTATTGAAAGTAGGCCGACTAATAAACTTACCATGGCCTCTGGGTATTTATTGAAAGGGAGAGTTGCATGTCTCTCACTTTTAATTTTTTTTGAGGAGAGTAAGAAAATACTTATTATACACAAATTACAGCAATAATTGGAATTTATGTTATTTATATGTTTTCTCAGGTGCTGTCACAATGTGAAAATACCCTCGGTTTAGGAAGATTTTGATATATTGCATAATTCATATGATTTAGATGATAATTTCTGCAGAATTATTTCCTTTCTTTCTGTCTTTTAATTTAGATTCAGGGGTTACGCATACATGTTCGTTACATGAATATATTGTGTAGCGGTGAGGATTAGGTCTCAGGTAGTTTATTCCTCAGATGGTGAACGCTGTGTCCTGTAGGTAGCTTCCGAACCCTAACCCTTCTCCCCTCGACCCCCCAATTGGTGTCCCAGTGTCTATTATTTACACCTTTGTGACCATTTAGCTCCCATATATGAATGAGAACATGCGGTGTTTGGTTTTCTGTTTCTGAGTCATTCACTCAGGATGATGATCTCCAGTTCCTTCTACTTTGCTGCAAAGAACATGATTTCATTCTTTTTTACAGTTGCATAGTATTCCATGGTGTATATATGTCACATTTGCATTATCCACTGATTGGTTGATGGGCATTTAGGTTGATTCCACGTCTTTGCAATTGTGAATTGTGCTGCGATGAACACGCAGGTGCAGGTGTCTTTTATATAACAATCTTTGTCTGTAGGATAGATACCTAGTAGGGGGACTGCTGGATCAAGTGGTAGATCTACTTTTAGTTCTTTGCATGTCTCTCAATTTAAAGCAAAAGCTAGAAGTGTTAAAGCTTAGTGAGGAAGGCATGTTGAAAGCCAAGACAGGCCAAAACTAGGCTTCTTGCACCAGTTAAGTTGTGAATGCAAAGGAAAGTTCTTGAAGGAGATTAAAAATGCTCCTTCCATGAATATATGAATGGTAAGAAATCAAAGAGCTTATTGCTGATATGGGGAAAGTTTTAGTGATCTGAACAGAAAAATCAAACCAGCTATAACATTCTCTTAAAGGAGAAGCCTAATCCAGAGAAAGGCCCTAATCTCTTCAAGTCTTGAAGGTTGAGGGAGGTGAGGAAACTGTAGAAGAAAAGTTTGAAGTTAGCAGAGGTTAGTTCAAAAGGATTAAGGAAAGAGGCCACCTCCATAACATAAAAGTGCAAGGTGAAACAGCAAGTACTGATGTAGGAGCTGCAGCAAGTTATCCAGAAGATCAAGCTAAGATCATCAATGAAGGTGGCTACATGAAACACCAGATTTTCAAAATTTTCAGATTTTCTTCTTTTATTGGAAGAAGATGCCGTCTAGGACCTTCATAGCTGGAGAGGAGAAGTCAATGCCTGGCTTCAAAACTTCAAAGGATAAGCTGACTCTTCTGTTAGGGGCTAATGCAGCTGGTGACTTTAAGTTGAAGCCAACACTCATTTATTATTCCCCAAATCCTAGAGCCTTTAAGAATCATGCTAAATCTACTCTGCCTCTGCTCTGTAAATAGAACAAGGCCTGAGTGACAGCACATCTGTTTACAATACGGTTTATTAAATATGTTAAGCCCCACTGTTGAGACCTACTGCTTAGAAAAAAAGATTCCTTTTAAAGTGTCACTGCTCATTGACAATGCACCTGGTCACCCAAGAGCTCTGATGGAAAGGTGCAAGGAGATTACCATTGTCTGTTTACACAACATCCATTCTGCAGCCATGGGTCAAAGAGTACTTTTGACTTTCAGTCTTATTATTTAAGAAATACATTTCATAAGGCTATAGCTGCTGTAGCTAGTGATTCCTATGATGGGTCTGTGACAAAGTAAATTGAAAACCTTCTGAAAAAGATTCACCATTCTAGATTCCTTTATGCACATTCATGATTCGGGGGGGAGGTCAAAATACCAACACTCACAAGAGTTTGGGAGAAGCTGATTCTAAGACTTATGAATGACTTTGAGGGCTTTGAGACTTCAGAGGAAGAAGTAATTGCAGATGGAGTGGAAGTAGCAAGAGAGCCATAATTAGAAGTGGAGCTTGAAGATGCGACTAAATTGCTGTAATTGCATGACAAAAATTGAACAAATGAGGAGTTCTTATGGATGGGCAAAGAAAGTGGTTTCTTGAGATGGAATCTACTCCTGATGTAGATGCTGTGAACACTGTTGAAATGACAACAAAGGATTTAGAATATTATATAAGCTTAGTTGATAAAACAGAGACAAAGTTTGAGAGGATTGACTCCAATTTTGAAAGAAGTTCTACTGTGGGCAAAATGCTATTGAACAGCATTACATGCTATAGGGAAATCTTTTGTGAAAGGAAGAGTCAATCAGTGTGGCAGACTTCACTTTATCTTACTTGAAGAAATTGCTACCACAGCCACCCCAGTCTTTAGCAGTCACCAACCTGATCAGTCAGCAGCAGCTGTCAACATTAAAGCAAGACCCCTACCAGCAAAAAAGCTACAACTCTCTGAGGGCTCAGATGATCATTAGCATTAGCAACAAAGGATTTTATTTTTTTAGTTGGAGTCTCAGTTTGTTGCTCAGACAGGAGTGTAGTGGCATGCTCACAACCACTGCAGACTTGACTTGCTGAGCTCAGGCGATCCTTCCAACTCACCTTCCAAGAAGCTGAAACTACAGGCATGTGCCACTGTGCCTGGCTAATTTATCTTTTGATTTACCATAGAGACAAGCCCTCACCAAGCTGCCCAGGCTGGTCTTGAACCCCTGACCTCAAGCAATCCTCCCACTTTGGCCTTCCGAAGTGCTGGGATTACAGGTGTGAGCAACTGTGCCAGGCTCAATAAATTATTTTTAATTAAGGTATGTAAATTTTTAAAAAAGAAATAATGCTATTTTATACTTAATAGGCTATAGTAAAGATACATCATGACTTTTAGGTTAACTGGGAAACCAAAAAATTCTTGTTAGTTGCTTTATTATAATATTTGTTTTATCGCAGTGGTCTGGAACTGATTCCACAATATCTCCAAGGTACGCCTGTGTGTTAATATAATTACATATTCACTGTATCAGTATCATTATTGACTTCAGATACATAAGCATTGGGGCAAAAAGTTAGTATAGATAGGGCCACTTTATTATAATAAAATCTTCATTATGCAGAAGATACAACAATTTGAAACCAGCAGGTGCTCTGAATGTCAGCTGTACCACTGCATACAGGTGGTGTCCATTTCCAACCACAAACAACTTGTTGGTCATAATTGGGGTTGGACAGCCAGGTTGGGGTCCTCAAGCAAGGGAAGTATGGGCAGTGAGTAGCTGAACTAGGCTCCTAAGAGATGTAGAGACAAGGGCATAAGGAAATGGAGTCACCCAAACTGAAGGGCTTATAAAATGCAGGTACTCTGCCAGAGGAGGGTAGACTGCTGAATGCTCAGCTCCATGCCTATGACTCCCCCTGGAATGCTTCTTCAACTCTACTACAAGGAAGGCTGGGAGAGAGTAAGCCATAGGATTCCCCTTTAGGAACCAGAGGAGAGAGCAGGAGACCAGGGCCTGCTCTTAGAAGGACTTGGGAGGCCAGCCACCAGATGGCAGGATTGCAAGCACCTTCTCCACCCTGGATTTTTTTTTTTTTTTTAACTTTTCCTAATAATAATCAGTGCAGTTATTGTTTATTGGGTAACTACTTTTTTATGGCACTTTTTAATGTATTTTTTTCATTTAATCTTTGAGTAACTCCATGGTCTAAGAAACCAAGGCTCTGGGAGGTTAGGGAATATCTCCCATACCACACAGCTTGTTCAGTGACAAAGCCAGAATTCAGTCCAGTTGGGCTGCCTCCAGAGCCCAGGAAGTTGTCTTTCTGGAAGAGCAAGGAAGGGGTAAAATGGGGGAGATGGCGTCCTCCTGGGCAGCCAGCTCTGAGGGAAGGAAACCCTGAAGGCCAAAGAGGTTGGTGGCAGTTCTAGGAGAATTGGTAAGGCAACTAACCTAGCAGGGGCTTGAGAAGGGATCTCATAACCAAGAAGCAGCCAGAGTGACTGTCACTGTGATGCCACGCATGCACGCACACACACACAGAGAACGGAAGACTGTTATTTGCCATGGGCCACCCCATCAATCCTTTTGAGCAGATGACATCTACTTACAGAGACACTGCGGGCGGGGACGGTCCCATGTGCCGTCTCCCTGGCAGCTGAGCACCGGCGTGCCCAGGAGGTAGAAACCATGGTTGCACTGGTAAGACACAGTGGTGCCGTAGCTGAACCTGTGTGGGCCGCTGGCATGGACCTGACGGATGCTGTTTTCTTGGTGTCCAGGATCGGTACAGTTGATGACTGCAATTGAACAGGACAATTAGAGGCAAAAATCTGGCAGTGAGGATTTTCTTAAGCTTTTAAATTTTATTTATTTATTTAGTTAGTTAGAGTCTCATTCTGTCACCCAGGCTGGAGTACACTGGCACACTCATGGCCACCCCAGCATTGACCTGCTGGGTTCCAGCAATTCTTCCACCTCAGCCTTCCAAGTAGCCAGAACTACAGGTGCACACTACCATGCCTGGTTAATTTTTAAATTTTATTTATTGTAGAGATGAGGTCTTGCCAAGTTGCCCGGGCTGGTCTTGAACTCCCAGGCTCAGGCAATCCACTTGCTTCGGCCTCCCAAAGTTCTGGGATTATAGACTGAGCCATCGAGCCTGGCCTTCTTAAGCTTTTAAATGAGAATTCAGAAGTCCAAACAGGCACAATTCCCAGCCCAGAGCAAAAGTAGGCAAGGAGGAAGGTCCTGCCAGAGGGGGTGAGCCAGTCCTGAAGTTGCTGTACTTCTCCCCCGACCTCGGTCACCTTGTCAAGGGACCCTTCTGTGTCCAGCTAGTCATCACCTCCTTGGAGAAGACTTCCCAACTCCTCTCAGACTGGCTAGCCACTCCCTCTCCAGTGCTCCCTTGTGCAAGCATTTTGATGACTTTACCTGTCTACACTGTGACTTGTTTAAACACACGAGTCCCTCGAGGGCATAGATGTCTAATGTCTATGTCCCTGATCCCTAGCACAATGTGCCTCCCACAGCAAAGCTGTCAATTATAAAACTGACGCATTTGAACTGACTTGAACAGGGGTTGGGCTCTTTTGGAAACGGGTTTAATCACTTTTATGAGTATTTCAGGGAAACAATAATATCCTGGGGGATAAATTTGACTTTAAAGTCTTCAAGTGTTTCCAAAGCAGCTTAATTCAAAATCAGAGTTAGATTTTAAAATAATGACAACATTATTCATAACCCGTGATATGTGCTTCCAAAACATCTTCACAGCCATTTTCTTACCTGCATCTCAAACTCATCATGTGAAGTGGGCAGGAGAGGTATTTAAAAAAATCTTTGGCAAGCCTTTCAGGTATAAGGTATTTTTACCCTTGATGAGCCTCTTTGAGCCTTCACTGCTGTAAAACACCTTTAAAAGCTCTGGGAGCTATTTCCTAAATAGTCTAGAAATATCTTCTAGTCAGTCTGTCATTGAGTCTTTGGTTTCTTCTCCGTGCCTCCACCATATCCCCACCCTTATTGCTTTGTCTCAACTCTTAGACTCTTTGCTTTTTATTTTTATTCCACCCTTCCGCTTTTTAAAATTTTCATCAAGAATGAGGCTCTATTAAATGTGGTTATATAAAGGAGTTGCAGCAGTCATTCTGCAAGCATAAGGAAAGACCAAGCTATTGATCTCACTGAATGCTGCAGAAATGATACTACTTCTAGATTTCTTGTTCATGTGAGAAAAATAAACCTGTTTGTTTTTAAAAAAAGAATGGGGCTCTATATGATAATGATACATTATTTGTTCTAAGAAAGGTAAACAAGAATACTTGAAGGTGGAGCTAAGTTTTGATTTCCTTACATAACTCAGGGTGAAGTTTTACACAGCTGTATCTAGGGGGTGAGATTCCTATGGACGACCCTTCTCTGCCCCAAGTTTCCCTGTCTGAGTCAGAATGATGCCAGCACTGAATTCACTGGCTCCTGCTCCTGGGACACAAAGCACGGATGGCAGAGGTGGTGGAAAGTGGAGTGGGAGAGGAGGGCAACTCACTTCTGCAGGTGGGCAGCATGTCGCTCCACTGCCCACTGGCCAGGCACTGGGATCTAATGGCCCCCTCAGTCACATATCCAGGGTTGCACACAAACTTGACCACATCGTTGAGGTTAAACTGGTTGCCATGAGTGAGGCCATTCATAGGGTTGCCAGGGTGTCCACAGGTAATTGCTGTAACAAAACAGAAGACAGGTAAACCCTCCTATTATTCCACACCCCCAATCTTGTTCTATTCTCACCTGGCATCAGTGAAGTTCAGTGCTAAGTCTAACTTTAGTCTCTTTTGCTGTAAAACTCTTATGTCTCAAAATAATTGTGGGTACATTCTATCCTCCTTGAAGACATGTCCATAGCTTGGACGACCTGAGAGAAATCATTCTATGACTTTCCACAGTGCATTTGTCCTGGATTATGGTTCTCAGAGGTCCTAGTGGCCAGTCCTATCTTTTTTCCCCTGCTTCTGACCCCTGGGCTTCCCACCTCCACTCTTCAGTGCTGGGTATGCCAATGGTCACCTCTGAGCTGATTCAGACCCACCCTTGTTCCTGGGCCAATTTGCAGAGCCAGAGTCAATACTCACCAAACCTGATGCAGAGTTCAGTCACCCTGCGAGAAGAGTGACCCAGGTAGACTGTGGGAGCCCAGGGCTGCTGATCGGAGGGGTCCCCACCTCCCATTCCTCCCATGTGTAGGGAGTTCAGGAAGTGCAATTCCTGGCCTTTCTCTATGCTATTTTAACCATTCTGTCCAGTAAATGCAGTGACCAGTCTGTGCAATTTGGGAAGAATGAGCCAGCATACTTGGCTCAGCTCTGCCTTCTTCCTCCTGGGACCCAGCAGCCTGCAGGAAGCAATGTTCTCACTGCTCGCCTGGAGGCAGCTTCCTTACCCCCAACCCCTGATGCTGCAGGGCTGCCTGCCCCAATGTAGTGTTGCTTCTGATTGGGTGGCCAAATTCATCTCATTTTGGGGTTCATGCAGCAGGCCCCACCTTGCTCTCACATTAAGCTCTGTTTTCTAACTCAGCCTTTAATACTAATAGAGATGATATTTGGGCCTCCGTCTCCCACTCTATTTTGTTTCATAATCTGTTCAGACATGGACAGGGAAGAGGTAGGGGGCCTTGTGTGCACAGGCCATTCCAGAACACTCATGCCTGTCCCTCCATCCCAGTTTTCCCTCCTTTCTCCCAGTAGTGCGGTTTACTGTACTCAGCTGCACTAACCTCTTGGAGGTTTCTCGAACATACCAGGCAAGTTCCTGCCCCAGGGTCTTTGTACTTGCTTTTCTCTCCACCTGGAACACTGTTTCCCCAGATATCCCTTCGTTTTTGTCCTCCTCCTCAGGTCTCCTCTCAAATGTCACCATATCAGTGAAGTATTTCCTTAGTCCCTGGTGGGCCACTCCCAACACTGCCAGGTCCCTTGCTCTGCTCAACCTCTCTCCATAGCACTGTCACCAACCGACACGCTATACACGAGCTTCTGCATTTGTCTACTGTTTCTCGCCTTCCACCTGAATGCAAGCTTGTTGAGAGCAGCTTTGTTCATTGCTATGTCCTTAGTGTATGTACCAGTGCCTGCCACACAGTAGAAGCTTGATAAACATGTGCTGAGTGAATGATCAATGAGTAAGTGCATGAGTGGGCAGATGCCTGGGCATCCACTCTGGTCCTTAGTTCCATCTTGTCCCCACCTGGAACCTTAGTCTCATGGGGCGAACTCCCACCAGATGTTTCTTCCAGGCCTTTCCCTTTGCTCTGGATTTTAGCTGTGAGAGGATGAGAAAGCATGAGGGCTGTTTGCTTAGCCCAATACTTAGTTTCATGAGGACCTCTTCCAAACTCAAATGGTGTTAGTGGGTGTGGGGGTATCCGATAAGGTAGGAGCCAGCCTTTGCTGTGGCCACGTGTCATGTTTTCTGGGCCAGTTCTCCTTTGTAAGTTTCAGCAGTAGTATCTCTGACTCTAGTGGAGGGAGCTAGGCAGAGCAGGAGACAAGTCGTTAGTGGACCACAGGGTTTCAAACTGGCCTGGCACGGAGGGATAAGGAGAGGCTAGGAACGCTGGCAGACCAGTATTTACAGTGCAACTCCATCCCTTCCTGACTTTAGATCTAAGGATAATTCACTTCGATCCTCAATTTCTATAGCTGTAAAGTAGAGATTTTCAGATGCATTTCACAGGCTTGCTTTGAGAAGAGATTTCCAAATTTACTTATCATTAACTGATTACTGAGAGCCTTTGATGTGCTAGGTACTCTGCTCTGGAGTGTGACACACAAAGAAGAATGTGATATTATAGTCTGTGACTTCAGGGAGTTCATTTCACGGGCTTGTAGGGCAGGAGGAAAGCAGATGTTAAAATACAGTGGGCAGTGCTGAGACAGAGACCGATGCTGGAGTAGTATCTCCCCTCTCTGGGAAGAAAGTGGCTTGAAGAGGGCTCCCCAAGGAATGGCATGATATCTCAAGGGTGAGCAGGGCGTTGCCAGTTCACAGAGGTGGTGCGAGAGTGGGAATAAGCTTCATGGGGTCTGTGAACCCACTGAAATCACATGCAAAGTATTGAGTGAAACAACCCACTTGGGAGAGCTTGGGAGAGGATCTACCACTTTCACTGTATTTAGAAAGGCTTGTGACTCCCCTCCTCAAAGTAGCCAGGTGTGGTGGCTCACAACTGTGATCCCAGCACTTTGGGAAGCGGAGGCTAGAAGATTGCCTGAGCTCAGGGGTTTGAGAACAACCTGAGAAACATGGCAAGACCTCATCTCTACAATAAATTAAAAAATCAGCCAGGCATGGTGGTGCATGCCTGTGGTTTCAGCTACTTGGAAGGCTGAGGTGGAAGGATTGCCTGAGTCCAGCAGGTAGTGGCTGCAGTGGCTGTGAGTGTGCCACTGTACTCCAGCCTGGGTGACAGAGTGAGACTCTGACTAAAAACGAAAGTGTATATATAAGGTGAGAGAGAAGAGTGCTGAGGATATAAACTTTTGGGAATACCACCTTCTGAAGGGCAGACAGGCATAAAAACCTGTAAAGGAAACTGAGATGTGGTCAGATGAGTTGTCTAGCAAAACTTAATAGGAGTGGGTGGTGTCATGGAAGCCAAGGTCAGAGCCGCAGGAAATGTCAGAGACCCCCGGCAGGTCAAGAAAGATAAAGATGGAGAAGTATTCATCAGAGTCCTCAGCAGGGTCACTGATGACCGACAAGGTCACTGTTCCCCTCCTGGCCAGGGCTCTTCCTGCTTCCCACATAGTCCCAAGCCACAGGCCCTATCCAGGGAGCAGCAGGAGCAGAGGCAGCTGCTGTCACCCAGCTCCATCTCTGGCACCCCCATACACAGCCCTTATGCTGTCTTTGGGAACCGGGCTTGCTTTCACTTTCAGAGCTTTGGCTGGCCCTTTGCAGATTTCTGTTCTGTAGCTCAAGGGTAGCAGAGACTTTGAGGATTCTGAAACATGGACCAGGATCGGATTGACTGGGATGGGGGTTCATTCTGGCTAGAACAGAGAAGTGGGGTGCAGGGGAACAACTCAGGGTGTAGTGGCCCTTGTTGCTACAGAGAGGAGGGGTGGAAGCAGCGGTTTCAAGCTGTGTGATGGCTAATTTTATGTGCTAATTCAGCCACGCCATGGTACCCACATATAAGGTCAAATATTATTCTAGATATTTCTGTGAAGGCACTTTTAAGATAAGGTTAACATTTAAATTAGGAGACTTTAAGTAAAGTAGATTACCCTCCATAATGTGGATAGGCCTCATCAATTCAGCTGAGGGCTTTTACAAAACAAGACTGACATCCCTCAGCCTGCAGACTGTCTTCACACTTGAACTGCAACTCTTTCCTGGGCCTGCAGCTTGCAAGCCTATGCCACAGAATTTGGGCCACTATTGCGTGTGCCAATTCCTTAAAATAAGTCTCTTTCTTTATGAGTGTACACACACATACACACACACACACACACACACACGATTCTGTTTCTTTAGAAAACCCTGAACTAATACAGGCTGTAAAGGGGAGAAGGATGAAGTGTCCTGATGCCTGAGCACTTCACGGGAGCTTGAGCACAGGGATCACCAGGCCTGAATTTCCTGAAGGAAGAGACTATGATACATACAATTCATGCTTATCCACAATATCTAACACAGTGGCTGGCACACAGAAGGGGCTAAGGAAATGCTTACTGAATAGAAACAGAAAGGGAAGGTCAGTGGTAGCAGAGGAGAGAGTTAAAAATAGACTAAGCTCACTAAGGAGGCAGGAGAGAAGGAGATCCAGAGACTGGTGGAGGAATTAGCCTTGGGCCAGGAGAGAGATTCTTCTTTTGAGGTGCGAGGAAAGAGGGCAAGGATGGATGCAGAGAAGACAGATGTGTGGGTGGGGAAGCAGGAAGCAGAAGGAGTTATGCTCTCATGGCTTTTATCATCTCTACAAAATAGCAAATGATACCATATGCTTAGATAATAGTTGTTGGGGTTTGTATGCCTGACCTCAGTTAATCCTCACAACCCCATGAGGTAGGCACCGTCATTATCCCACAGGAAATAGAACTTCAGAGGAGTCAAGAGACTTGTTCGAGGGGCACAGTTTCTATGTGGCGCATCTGAGTTTTGGATGCAGCTTCTCCAATTCCAGGCTGTCTTAACTATTTACTTTAGTAATTTGCTGAGGATATAGGTAGAAGTGGTGGAATATAGGTCTTCAGAAAAGAGGTACATTTGTGAAACGGCTATGTGAGGAACGGACAAGAGGCTAACTGAGGAAGTGTACAGGAGAACTGGAAAGTCTTGGGAGTCTGGCTGATGCTGGAAACTTTGAATCTATGTGTGATGGCAGCTAACACAGTGCCTGACACAAAGTGAACTCTTGCAAGTATTTGTTCTTTTACTTCTGCCTTACCCATTCAGAGGCTTCCCAAATCTCTGTGCTCTGGGTTCTCCCATTCTCGATACCATTTTCTAAGAGATCCTGGATACTATGATGTGACAGGGTGGAAGCATTACCACCACCACCACCACCACCACCACCACCATCATCATCACAACAACAACAGCAGCTGCTTAACATTGATTTCTAACCCTTTTACATGTATTAATGAATTTATTCCTCACAGTAGTCTTTTAGGTTCCTGCTTTTTATAGACAAGGAACCTGAGACTTTGTGAGTTACCAACTTGTCTACAGACACATAGCCACCGGATATCTGGTGATATCTGGTGGTCGAGCTGAGATGTGAACCCTGGCAACCCGGGCCCACACCTGAGTGCCTAACTCCTTCCCACTTGCCTTTGAATACAGTCTAGTCTAAAATGGAAAGTCTTTAGGCCAGGCAGACATTCTCCAGCCAGACCTCAACATTCTCTACTATTCATTACCTACACCTCTTCACACACATTGTATGCCAATCAGTTTCCTGAAGCCACTTGAATTTGCAGCTTCTGGATGCAACTAAATATCTTTTGTTTACACACATCTGAAAGAGTGACTAAATATAGATGGATCTTGTTTTCTTTTCTTTTCTTTTTTCGATGGGGGTCCTGCTATGTTGCCTAGACTGGTCTCTAACTCCTGAACTCAAAGGATCCTCCCACCTCAGCCTCCTAAGTAGCTGGGATTACAGGCATGCCACCACACCCAGCTTGGGTCTTGTTTTTTGTAAACCTAATACTTAAGATGTTATTAAGACTAATTTTCATGCATTATTTATTGAGCAATCTCAATATTTTATGGTCCTATTACATATATGGAAAGCCAGATGAAGAGGAATTAAAAGCAAAAACCTGCCCTACAAAAATTAAAAAGAAAAACCCACACTTTACATAAAGGTTCACTTTAGGGAAATTTAAAAAGTGAGG
Source organism: Tarsius wallacei (assembly GCA_963574415.1). Classification (NCBI taxonomy): domain Eukaryota; kingdom Metazoa; phylum Chordata; class Mammalia; order Primates; family Tarsiidae; genus Tarsius; species Tarsius wallacei. The sequence goes on from CAUYQG010128934.1 coordinate 72,199, forward strand.
AATTTTCCAAATTACTTTCAGGCAGCTGAGGATAATGGTGGTCCCCTAAATTTAAAAAATGCAGATTAACAAGAAGAACAAATAAAAGTATAGAAAGCCTTGGCCTACAGTGTAACTAGAAGACAGAGTGTGATACAAACTTGAAATTATGTGTAAGTAGAGAAACAGGAAACCCAGGCAGAGTTATCTCTCATGCTTTTGTTGTAAGCTTTTGTGGAGAGCAAGGCAGAATGGGAAAGAGAAGAGAGGAACAGGCAAAGGGCTTAATATGGATCTAAGATCACTGCCAGAAAGAAAGAGTCCATCTTGAATGCGAACATCCTGAAAAGAAATCCTAGTATGTCAGTGCACAACTACAGAGAAGGGACATAAAGGTTTGTGTGATTCTCCCCACTGCTTCTGGAAGAAAAGAAAGAGATATACACTGGGTGATAAAGGGAAAAAGAAGCAAAGGGTCTATAAGACAAATGAGAACAAACAAGAAAAAAAAGAAGGCCATACAACCTCTCCCTCACCACACACAAAACCCTTCAATTAAAAAAGCAGAAAAGAAACCAATCGCCCTCAAATCCCCAAAGTCAGGCAAACATCTGAGGGAATCAAAATGGGGTAAAGCAAAGATGATCAGAGAGAAACAGTCTGCTACCCTGACAGAAGAAGGTACTCTTACACCATTCTAAAGTCACAACATGAATAGAAAACATCAGCTTAAATCTATACAAAGATACTCTAAGAAAAAATAGAAAAAATCAAAACATTTCATTTGATGAATACCTCCCCAACAAAAATAAAATGCATGAGGCATAAGAAAACTGTAGCACATCCTAAACTGAATCAAATATTCTCAAATAAGCATTTGGAGATATTAAAAATCACCATGAGAATCAAACAATCAAAAACTAAAAGCACAAATATACAAAAATAGGGAGAAAATAAAATATAACTGATTACATGCAGGAAAGAAATAGAAGAAAAAGACAAAATCATCTGAGAAATGAAGACTAACTTATAACAGGCCCAAGGAAGAATATTCTTAAATGATAATTTAATAAGAGTTATTGAAGAAAGTCAGGTAAACAACCAAGGGAATTACCATGAGATAAAGAAAGAGGTAAAAATGATCAGAGAGGAAGAGACTGAAACAGAAGATGGGCAAAGAAGATTTAATAGACACATAATTAGAGTTGATGAAGAAGGAAAACAAAACAATGAGAAACAAAACACGACACTAGTGTTTAAAACTACAATCCAAGAAAAAAAATTCAGTAATAAAAAATACCTGAATCTATATATCCAAAGGCCCACAGAATACCTGGGGAAATTGTCTTGGAATAGTCAACTCTGAGGCATGTATTAGTAAAAATATTGGACCTTAGGATAAAGGAAAAAAATAATCTAGACCCCCAGAAAACCACCAAATGACCTACAAGAAAAAATAGAATTAAATTAATAGTATAATTCTGAGAGTTAAATACATAGAAACAGAGAGTAGAATGGTGGTTACTAGAGGCAGGGAAGTTGGGGGAAATGGGGAGATGTTGGCCAAATGTTATAAAGTTGCAGTTATATAGAATGAATTCATCTAGAAATACAGTGAACAGCATGATGATTACAGTTAATAATACTGTATTGTACACAGGACATTTCCTAAGAGAGTAGACTCCAGGTGCTCTTCACACACACACACACACACACACACACATACACGTAACTATGTGAGGAAATGTTAATTTGCTTGACTGTAGTAATCATCTTACTATATATAAGCATGTCAAAACACCATGTTGTACATCTTAAATATACACAATTTAAAAAGCAAGGTGCATGAGGAAAACACACAAGTAACATGCAAAGCAAAACAATGATGGAGAGTTTTTTTAAAAAGTCAGAGGAAGAAATGATGACCAAGAATTTTATATCCAATCCAGTTGTTCTTCAAGTCTTAAAGTATGGAAAAAGCAGTTTTTAATGTGCAAAAACTAGGAGAATATTGTGCAAAGAGGGCCTTAATGAGGAATTTACTAGAGACTAAGCTTGATCCTACTAAGAGATAATGGAAAACTTCAGCAGTATTGGTGTGCTTTTAGTATGTTAATTGTAGATCTAGGAGTAAAACAAAAGTAGGGGAAAAGTAGAATAATAATATATAAACACTATAATAAATGTTTTATGTTTTGACAAGGTGGAAATAATGCAACTAAAAATGGCAGGAGGAGAGGAAAAGGAAAGCAGAATAAGCTCATTTATTGTTTTATAACTAATAGTTGAAAATCAAAGGATACTACCAAAACCAATAAACTAGGTTAAATAAGAAAGCAGGAAGCTAATGGCACTAAAATGTTATAAGCACAAAAGTAAACAACACGACAAAACACAGACTTTCGTAATTACCAAAAGAAATGAAAAAAGAAAACAGATATAGATACCATAAATATAGTTCATACACAATAATTATGTAAAATATGACAGAATCAAGACCAAAAATATCAGTTAAATCAATATATGTAAATGGATTAAAGTAACTTAAAAGAAAACTATTTTTAGATGAGCTCAAAAGGCAATTGATTCTGCAAACAAGAGTCACACTTACCTTAAGAGATTTAGAAAAGCTAAACTAAATGACCAGTCAGAGGTGTAGCAGGCAAAAGAATGAAAGTAGGGATCACCAGCCTAATATCAAGAAATGTAAAATTCCAGCAAAAAATACCAAAAGTGACAAAGAAGTCATTTTTAAAAGCTGAAATCCACAATTTGCAGTGGAAATACTAGTTGTGAATATCTATGTACCAAATAACACAGCAATCATTTTTATATAATAGAAACTACAGGAAATGCAAGGGAAAACAGAAACACACTAATAATAAAAAATTTTAAACCCAATCTCTCAGGTCAAAACAGACCAAGCGGAGAAAAAATTAAGTAAGAATGTGGAGGACACAGATAACATAATCAATAAGCTACATCTTACGAATATGTAAATAGAATATTACATCCTAACACTCTTTAATCTCAAGTGCACATGGAACACATTCATAACAATTGATAAACTATTAGCTCACAAAAACATGAAGTAGAGATATTATACGCAATGCAATAAAATTAGAAATGAATAACGTAAGAAAAACAAAAAAAGTCCTTCTACCTAGAAATGTTAGAAAATCTTTCTTGGTAAAAGAGGAAATTAATAGCAAAATTACAAAATTTCTAAAAAAGAATAAACACTCATTAGAATCTATGAGATACAATAAAAGCAATGATCTAAAGAAATTTCATAATCTTGAACATATATCAAGAGAAATCGATAGAAATAATGACAATAATTAAATTACCATTTCAAAAACCCCAAAATGAATAAAAGAGTAAACCAAAAGAAATCACAAGAAAGAAGATAAATAATAAAGGTGAAAGCAGTAATTAACAATGCAGAGAACTGAAAACAATAGATGTAATGATTTTGCCTTTGAAAAAAAAGAACAAATATAAAAAAATTCTAGCGAATCTAATCAAGAACAAAAGTGTACAAGTCCATGTTGAAAGAGGCCCGTGACTAGGGAGAGTGGATGACATACTTACGCACACAGAAAGGAGTCTTGCCCGACCAGTGATGATCCTGCTGGCAGATGCGCACGGACATGCCGATCAGACGAAAGCCAGCGTTGCACTGGTACACCATGCTTCCCCGGTAGTTGTAGTTCTCCCCATTGATGTGTCCATTGACGATGGGCTCTGGAGTCCCACAGTGTCCAGCTTTGGTGGGACATAGGGAAGAGAGTAAATCAAAGAGGGGCATACAGAAAATAAGGTGCAACTTGGTTAGCGTGGGGAGAGTGAGGGGATGTTGATGGAGACCACTGATTAGTCACCCATCACTTTTCCCACCTTCCCCTGTGAGTAACAATCCAGAAGTGATTTCAGGAATCTTAGGAATGATAGAAATGGTGTTGAGGACTTGGCAACCCCAAATCCCAAGGCTGCCTCCCAAATGGTCATCTATTTCTAAGTTTTAGTTTCTGTGTCTGTACATGCTACGGTCATGGGATCATCTCGAAGTTACTGATCACCTACTGGGATCAGTAAACGGTCGCTGGGATCATCTCGAAGTTACTGATCACCTACTGCAGGGAGGGCACCAGTGTGTACATCAAGGCAGTCAAAGCCTGGTTGTTTTGAAAACCACCATGTGAAAACAGATGGTTAGGCTAAATTCATCCTTTCTTCTCCTTGAGTGGCATCCTATTAATAGGATTTGGGTAGAGTGTATTCCTGGCATTTCCACCAGCTTCTTTTGGCTCTGTGTGGAAATGACCCATTACTATGTCCCTAACGGGCCCAGGACAGTGGGGAGAAGGCAGCACTATTCACCCTGGGACAGATCACTTATCCTGTTAGGTTTGTGTGGCTCAGACCCTCTTATGGACATGAAGGATTCAAGAAAGGAGTGGGCGGAGAGAAAAACCTTAGAATCTATGGCTTGGGCAGCAAGTGGATTAGCCATGGGAGAAATGATAACTTTGTTCTTTGTAAGCAAGGTGAAGACTGGGATTTACCCATTATACAAAGACCAATAAGAAGGGCTGTGTTTCTGATCAGAATGAGAACCCCTTCTGATCATTCTTTGGGATCCCCAAGAGAAGCTAGCTCAGGGTTTTAGTCACAATAGATTCCTAATAGTTGGTGTTTGCATTAAGCATTTTGTATTGGTAGGTAAAACGATACTGTTCACAGATTGGATCCCAGTTTTGTAAAACTTGAGCCTATCCTGGGGAGAAAAAAATGGGCTGATAGGCGGTGAGGTCACTTACCAAGGCAGTGCACTTCAGAGCCACTCCAGAGCCCATTGGCCATGCATTCCCGCACCCTGGAGCCCACCAGCGTGTATCCGGAGTTGCAGGAGAAGATGGCTGTTGCTCCATAGACAGATAATGTTCCGATGCGGTGTCCATTGGGGGGTATGGGGAGCTCTCCACAGGAAATGACTATAAGGACCACAAAATGCTCAGTAAGCCAGTTCTAAGAGAACAGACATGTGCTGCTTCTGATTAGCAAGACTAATGACAAAAATAAGATCTGTTCAACTTTACTGGAACTCCTGACTAGAATATAGGTTGTGACACCTCAACTGGAGGGGTCTCCAGAAGCACTGGAAGAGTGTTTAAAATGCCTGGGCTCCACTGTAGAATCATGGGGCACGGGAGCCGTGCTGAGCCATTCAGAGCTCCTTTTAGGACTGAGAGACTTATTGCTCAAGCTGCTTGCAGACAACCCTTGGCTATTAGCCTTCTTCATATTGCCTTGGTTGAAGAAGAGTTCTCCCTCATGCTCCCTTTTGGACCAGCCTGCATCCAGTGACTGGTCACTGTGGAGGTATGAAGGCTCCCGTGCCCCAACTTGTGACAATTCAGAAAGGCCATCCCAGCTTCAGAGCTTCCTTGCAGGGGGGGTGGGGGGGGGTAGGGGGGTGGGGGGGTGGGAGGAGGGAGGCTTTCCTTGATACTTCAGCAGAGCTCAGTTTTCTCTCTGCCAAGTCCTGCTTCCTTCCCTTTCCTTCCTTTCCCTTTTGCAGGTGGTGATCCCAAGAGCACGCCTTAATAAGCTTCTGTCTCAGAGTTGCTTCCCAGGGTCCCTGACCTTTGAAACTATATTAAAGAACCATAGAAAAACAATTAATGATGGAGAAGGAAGGGTGGGTAGACTTAGGTGGCCTGTCCCCTGCTATCCCTCAGTCCTCCTGTACACACTCCTGTTTCAGGTCTTGTCACACCACGCTATCATTGCTTCTTTATTTGTCTGCCTCTCCAGTAGGTGAAAAACTCCTTGTGGGGAGGAACTACAGTCTTTTATCTTCATAGCTCTACAGTGTCTGGCATATAGTAGGGGCCTGATGGATGCTAAATAAATGAATTAGTGGATGCTCATCTGGACTAAGGCGGCTTTTTTTTTTTTTTTTGAGTTGGAGTCTCACTCTGTCGCCCAGACTGGAGTGCAGTGGCATGCTCCTGGCCACCGCGGCCTCGACCTGCTGGGCTCTGGTGATCCTTCTGCCTCAGCCTTCCAAGTAGCTGGAACTATAGGTGTGCACTACCACGCCCAGTTAACTTTTGATATATTGTAGAGACGAGGTCTCGCCAAGTTGCCTGGGTGGGTCTCGAACCTGTGGGCTTAGGCAATCCACTCGCCTTGGCCTCCCAAAGTGCTGGGATTACAGGCTGAGCCGTCGAGCCCGGCCAAGGCACCTTTTAATAAGATGATGAGATGCTAAGAAGTACTTCCTTAAAGGAGTAGGCATTTTTCCAGCTCCTCATTCTGTGTGAATGTCAAAAAAGTGGTACACTGCAATTCCTGGTGATACTCCCTTCTCCCCCTCCCCAGTTCACCCCATGCATGAGATAGTTCAAGTAGGAGAAGGTACTCTGCCAAAGTTGCCCACCCTCCCTTCCTGAGCTTACTTTGGCAGGTGGGCATAGAGTCCCCGAGGCTCCATTTGCCATTGGCCTGACAGCGGATGACCCTTTGGCCAGTATAGTAGTAGCCGGGGTCACAGATGAGCATCAGCTGGGCCTGGAACTGGTACTGTGTCTCAAAGATGAGCCTCCAGCGGCCATGCTCCACACTGATGCTGCTGACATCGGGACAGGTCACAGCTGGGGAAACAAGGAGCAGGGAATGGGTTAATTAATTAATTGTGGAAGACATTGCAAGAGCCCACGTTTGGGGACTTGGAGACCTTAAGGCAGTAATGATGAATTCCAGAATCTTCAGTCCCCAGGCAGGTTTGATAAGTGAATGAAGGTGGGGGATGTGGCAAACTGGGGCTTACAGATCAAATATATGAATGAAAATGAAAAATAAGTGGAAGAAGAGAAGTGGTACTCAGTCAGTGTTGATTGTTGGATGTGAGACTGTGAGACTGCAAGTTCCATTTGGTCAGTTCTTTACTTTTCAAGAGAAGCCACACATCTGGATTTCAACATAAAATCTCCTGATTTAAAAATGTTTTAAAGCAATTCAAAATTTGTTATAAAGTATAGCGTAGGCCAAACAAAAGCAAACAAAACTCTCTTATCTTTGGACTGGATGTTGCCTAGCAGGCTGACAGTTTGTGACTCTGGCCTAAAAGTTGTCATTTTAGAGGTTTATGATGAAGGGACACATTCATGCAAACTTTCTGACAGTTTCTCCACCTAAAAGGGTGTGGACCAGGCTATTTCTAGGTTGCATGGTGGCTTGTGGGAATATCTCATGTAACAGTGGTCTATCAATGCTTTGCGAGCAATTTTAGCACTCGTCTCCTCTCCCTGAATCCCCCAGCCTCCATGCCCATATTTCCCCCCTCATGTCTGTGCTTTTAACTTAAACTTCTTATATGAATCTTTCCAGCTGTCACCCCAGCCCTTCCTTATACCCGCCTCCACTGCCCGAGGACTCACGGACACACTGTGGGGGGACGTTGTGGTTGTTCCACAGGCCTGTATCCAGGCACTCTGCAGTGGCCTCGGTGCCTGTCTGGAGGTGGTAGCCTTCGCTGCAGCTGTACACAGCCTTGGTTCCCACTGTGTACTCCTTGCCAAACACCATCCCATTCTTGGGGGCCTCTGGAAGCCCACAGGAAAGAGCTAGCAAAGGAAAACACATACCATGAGCATTTTTGATTTAGAATGGTATTCTAGGAACATATTTTTATGTTTCCTTTCTTCCCAAGGTTCTAATAAAATTATAGTAAAAACTAGTAAAAGGGAAAGACCTCATAATAAAAAAGAAGGTCGGAGGATCTTCAGCAGAGATTTTTATAAAAGTCTGGAGAAAGGAATGAAAATAAAAGTATGTTGATGGATTAAATGGAGAAAAGAAGCCGTAGCCCAAAACACAAGAGAGGGAGACTTAGGGTGAGACCAGTTCTCTTCATCCCTTCCCACAAACACAGTGTAGAGGCATGCACACACCTAGTCTCCAAACAAAATAGGGAGGACTTCTTAAGGCAAATTCCCTTGACAGAATTAGGGCTGCTATGGTGGAATTCTCATCTCACAAATGAGGAAAGCTCATTTAATTTTCAGACTTGAGGTCTCTTGGCCTTAAGGCTGCCACTTTGCCTGCTCATCTCTGCCACACACTCACCTCAACTTCTCATTCGTCAGGGAGACCTAGTGGGCCGAGACGTCTGTATATAATAATAAAGATAACCCACATCTGATCCCTGGAAAAATCAACTAGCCTTTACTTTAAAAATATGAACAAGCCAGGCTCGGTGGCGCAGCCTGTAATCCTTCGCCTGGGGAGGCTGAGGTGAGTGGATTGCCTGAGCCCGCGGGTTCGAGACCCACCTGGGCAACTTGGCGAGACCTCATCTCTACAATAAATAAAAAAAAATTAGCCGGGCGTGGTAGCGCGCGCCTATAGTTCCAGCTACTTGGAAGGCTGAGGCGGAAGGATCGCTGGAGCCCAGCAGGTCGAGGCTGCGGTGGCCGGGAGCGGCCACTGCACTCCAGTCTGGGTGACAGAGTGA
>CAUYQG010128935.1:0-12196 GCA_963574415.1 Tarsius wallacei
CGTAGTGAGTAAAGTGAAAATTTTCTTTTTCTTTTTTTCTTTTTCTTTTTTTTTTTTTTTGAGTTGGAGTCTCACTCTGTCGTAGTGGCCGCTCCCGGCCACCGCAGCCTCGACCTGCTGGGCTCCGGCGATCCTTCCGCCTCAGCCTTCCAAGTAGCTGGAACTACAGGCGTGCGCTACCACGCCCCGCTGATTTTTTGATTTATTGTAGAGATGAGGTCTCGCTTGCCCAGGCAGGTCTCGAACCCGCGGGCTCAGGCAATCCACTCACCTCAGCCTCCCAAAGGCGCGGGATTACAGGCTGAGCCACCGAGCCCGGCTTATTTTTCTACATATTCTCACTGACCGAAACAACCCTGGCCCTAGAATACTTTTAAATTCCAAAGAGGCTGGGCCAGCTGGGTCATTCCAGTGCACTGTTGGCAAAAATCCCTTAAGACTCAGAAAACCTGCTATTCAAGTAACTCAAAGCAAAAAGCAAACACGCATGTTCTGAAGGTAATAAGCGGACATAAGCTGTCTGCCTAAGGAACAAAAACCCTCCTGCATGGCAGCAATCTTTAGAACACCCAAGGGATGCCTTATTCAAGAGACAAAATGATGAGAAAATTTAAACTGTCACTTATAATACAGTAGGATTTTTCTCCTTAATCACGTAGTATACATCAGATCTATGAACAACTAAAAATGTTTCAAAAGGCATAGGCCAAGAGAGCATACAGTGAATGTGGACTGGCTGCATACAACCAATGTAGCCCTTACCAAGCCTACAAGCAAATTTGAACTTTGAGGCTTTGCCTTTTTTCCAATTTAACTTTGGTGCTAATTTATCTACTTCCTCTCTAGAATGAAAAAGTTTGCTATTTCCCGCGTCTGAACTCTCCATTAAGGCAGTTCTAGGCACAAGAGGTTAGAAAGGCCTAAATACCTAAAACCCCATCAAGAAGCCTAAGTCGTCTTTATTGGGTACACTTGCTTATTTATTTATTAATGACTACAAATTACTCAGTAAGAGACCCCAGTCCAAAGTTGTTGTGCTTAATATATAACCACTTCTTTGCAGTTTCTTCCAGTGGCAGATACAGAGCTACAGTCCAAAATGGCTCCAAGCACCATGACACAGCACATTTAGAAGGCCAGTCTGCCCCTCCCTCCCACAAGTGAAAATAACACACATATAATTACAGAACTCCCCCAGTTTGGGTTATACAAATGATATCTAGAAGCAACACAGATGTCTATTAATTGTATGTCTTCTAATTCCAACACCAGAATTCTAGTCTATTAACATTAGTATGTTAATAGACACATTTTAAGCCTCTATCAAAAGAACAGCCATTACTTAAAAAACGACTGTCAGACTGAAGTTCTTTTTTAAATTTAAAAAATAAATTCACCTTGGTTAAGATGATTTAACTTTCTACTTGGAGAATTAAACTAACTGATTTAGGGGTTCAGAAATTAAACTTTTTCAAGAGTTGAAACATTCCCTCAGCTACCCTGGAAACACATTTTAGCCTAACTAATACTGAATTACTTGAAGATGGAATCTGAAAAGTAGTTCAGTTTATATTTTAGCCATACGAGTTCCAGGAGCCTGTTCCATTAATCCACAATTTCCAAGAGAATAGAAGAGTTTGGGAATTTTTTTTTTAAGGAAAAAAGAAGAATTCTGTTTGTTGTTAAGCAAAATGAAAAGCACTACACTGATGCACAAATTCCTTTGTGACATTATAGCTTGACAGAGCTTGCTTCTAGAACAGTGCTGTACAATAGAAATTTAATATAAGTCATATAGTTCTACATTTTCAAATAGCCACATTTTAAAAAGTAAAAAGAAACATAAAACAAATTTTGATACATTCTATTTAACTCAGTATATTCAAAATATTATTTAAACACGTAGTTAACATAAAAATTTTTAAACCAGGTCTTCAAATTTTGGTGTGTTTTTTTTTTGGAGTCAATCTCACTCTGTCATCCAGGCTGGAGTGCAATGACACACTCATAGCCACCGCAGCCTCAACCTGCTGAGTTCAGGTGATCCTTCCACCTCAGTCTTCTAAGTAGCTGGAAGGAACTACAGGTGTGTGCCACTACACCTGGCTAATTTTTTTTTTTTAATTTCTTGTAGAGACAAAGTCTTGTCAAATTGCCCAGGCTGGTCTTGAACCCCTGGACTCAGACAATCCTCTCGCCTACAACTCCCAAAGTGCTGGGATTACAGGCATGAGCCACCACGCCTGGCTGATGTGTATTTTTTAAAACAGTTCTGCTGACATAATTCCATACTATAAAATTTGCCCATTTGAAAGTAGCCAATGAATGTTTTTTAGGACATTTACAGAGTTATTCGACCATCACCATAGTAAAATTTTAGTACATTTCTGTTACCCCATAAAGAAACCTCATTTATACCTATCGGCAGTCACTCATTCTCTTCCATCCCTAGCCAAAGGCAGCTATTAAACTCCTTTCTATTGCTACAGATTTACCTATTCTGGACATCTCACTGAAGTAGAATCATATAATATGTTTTTTGTGTGTGTGATTGGCTTCTTTCACTTAGCATGTTTTTGTGGTTCATCCATGTTACAATATGGATCAATAGTGGTGCACAGAATAGCCTCATTTCAAACACTCAATAGTCATATGTGGTTAGTGGCTGCAGTATTGGACAGCCTAGTTCTAGAAGCAAAAACCTTCCCAATAAACAAGCACATCATCCCTTAAATAGATAACAGAAGATGTTAGAACATTACAATGCTTAAACTATGTTTAACCATAGCCCAAAATACGTGTATGCGGGTTTAATTTTAAAATTTCACTTGTGGCCAGGCTCGGTGGCTCAGCCTGTAATCCCAGCACTTTGGGAGGCCGAGGCAAGTGGATCGCCTGAGCCCGCAGTTTGAGACCAGCCTGGACAACTAAGCGAGACCTTGTCTCTACAATAAATCAAAAATTAGCTGAGCATGGTAGCGCAAGCCTGTAGTTCTGGCTACTTGGAAGGCTGAGGTGGAAGGATTGCTGGAGCCGAGCAGGTCGATGCTGGGGTGGCCATGAATGTGCCACTGCACTCCAGCCTGGGCAACAGAGTGAGACTCCAACTCAAAAAAAAATTTTTTTTCATTTGTGAGGCCAGGTGCAGTGACTCACATCTGTAAATCTCAGCACTTTGGGAGGCCATGGTGAGAAGATCACCTGAACCCAGGAATTTGAGATCAGCCTGGGCAATATAATGAGATCCCGTCTCTACAAAAAATTAAAAAATTAGTCCAGTGTGGTGGTGCACATCTGTAGTCTCTGCTACTCCCAAGGATGACACAAGAGAATCACTTGAGCGCAGGAGTTGAAGAACAGCCTGGGCAACATGGCAAAAGAAGAAAAGAAAGAAAAAAAAAAAATATATATATATATATATATATATATATATATGAAGCAAAAAAAATCCTTTGGTACAAGGTGAATTATACCGACCATTCACACAAGCAAAACAAAAATAATATTTTTTAATTTAGTTGCATTAAGAGAAAGTCAAATGATTATGAGGCAGAGAGTTCTTCCCCCAAGCCGAGTAAGATGAAGGCCTTCCCAGGAAAGAGCAGGGGCCCTCTTAGTGCAGTAAGATAAAAGTCCTCCCAGAATAGTGAAAGAGTCCTTCTAGCACCATAAGATAAGAACTTTCTTGGAAAATTTATGTTAGAAAGGAATGTAGCCCCCAATCTGTAGTGTGCATGTGTAACTCCACTGCAACCTTGAGCTGTGAAATACCCAATTAGAATGTATGTTACTAATATGTAAGCCTTATGGGGGGGTGGACAAAAAAGCTAAAAATGTATAAAAGGCAATGCCCCGTGCTTGGGGCTCAGCCTTTGGATGTGAATCTGCTGAGCCTCTGCCGGCATGAATAAACACTGCTTCCTGGCCTCGGTGTCCTGACTCTCTCTATAAATTCCTGCCACATTTCAAAGCCAAATTCTTTTTTAAAATTTTTTTTATTTCTAGAGACTAGGTTTCACCAAGTTACCCAGGCTTGTCTTTAACCCCTGGACTCAGGCAATCCCCCCCCAGCCCCCCATACCTTCGAAAGTGCTGGGATTATAGGTGTGAGCCACCATGCCCAGTTAAAAGCCAAATTCTTAAAATAGCCAGCCCTACTTTATTGAACTATATAAAATGTTTTCCCACCTATTTGTAAGAATTTGTTTTAGTGCCCTCATCTTAGCATATATTTCTACTCTCCTTTTCTTCTACACCAAAGAAGTTTTTAGAGTATGAGTTTGAGATTCTTAGGCGAAAACAAACTCTACTTGGCTAAGTTAGATATTTCACTTACTACTGTCTACATAGAAAAAGGAAGTTATTTACTGTACAATGTGTATTTATAAAGATACACTATAGAGATGACAACGCAATTTCTAGCATCAGTAAATTTTATAGCATATAATTTAATGAATGACTAATAATTTAAGTAAATAAACTACCAGAGGGCGCTCTATTTTCTTTCTCACAAGTTAAGCAACCCTAAGACTAAAAGGCAATCACACTGCTTGTACTCTAAGACTGATTTTATTTTTTAAAATGGGAGAGGGGTGCTTATAAAATCCTGAATAATTCTGAACTTCAAAAATGCTAATGTTTATGTTAAAGTGAGAACGCCACATTTTCCTTTATTTCTGGACATGGGTGATTCCTTGTTTGGGGAAAGGTGAAATTGTGCCATAACTTCCAAGAATGACCACAGAGAACCTCAGAGTGAAAACAACCCAAAGGGGGTAAGAGAAAGGAACAAGATCACTAAAACTGTACCAAGTAAGAAAAACTGTACCATAAGTTAAAATGATTAATAGAGATTTCAAGTTCATTCTAAAAGTCTAAAACATAAGCAGCCATATGGAAAGTTACATTTCTTATATATCCTAAGCTCTGACACTCAGTAGACTAAAATAAAAATACTCCTTTACTTGTGTCTTTAATATACATATCTCAGTAACTTCTACATGCTCTCTGATCAGAAATTAGGCCATGTTTAATCACTAGACCCCCTTACATCTCAAAGAGGCAAGCTAAGAAAGGCTCCTTATGCATAAGGACATTGACATTTAAGCTGTGACATTTAAAATTTTCAATTTAAACATAATGTTGGCTTTTTTTTTTTTTGAGTCAGAGTCTCCCTCTGCCACCCAGGCTGGAGTGCAGTGGCACACTCACAGCCACCGTAGCCTCAACCTGCTGGGCTCAGGCAATCCTTCTGCCTCAGCCTTCCAAGTAGCTGGAACCACAGGCATGCACCACCATGCCCAATGAATTTTTTCATTTATTGTAGAGATAAGGTCTCGCCAAGTTGCCAAGGCTGGTCTCGAACCCGTGGGCTCAGGCAATCCTCTCACCTCAGCCTCCCAAAGTGCTGGGATTATAGATGTGAGCCACTGCTCCCAGCTTTTTTTTTATTAAGAGTTTACATATTTTGCTTCCAAGACAAACAAATACAATTTGGCATGACATTTTTAATTTTCAAATTCTTTATCTAGAATTTTAATCTGCCTAGTTAGTCTTTGCTAATTTTTTTAAAGAGATGGGGTTTCACTATGTTTCCCATGCTGAACTCAAACTCCTGGCCTCAAGTGATCCTCTAGCCTCAACCTCCTGAGTAGCTGGAAGTACAGGAGCCTGCCACTGTGCCTGGATCTACTTTTTGTCACTGTTTAAAGCAATATAGCCAGGCATGGTGGCTCATACCTGTAATCCCAGTACTTTGAGAGGTGGAGGTGAAAGGATTACCTGAGCTCAGAGGTTCAAGACCAGCCTGAGCTGGTCTCTACAATAAATCAAACAATCAGTTGGGAGCGGTGACACAAGCCTGTGGTTCCAGCTACTTGGAAGGCTGGGGCGGAAGGATCACCTGAGCCCAGCAGGTTGAGGCTGCAGTGGCCATGATTGTAACACTGCACTCCAGCCTGGGCAACAGAGTCAGACTTTGATTCAAAAAAAAAAAAAAAAAGCAATACTAATTTTTTTCATCAAGATTAATTTAAAACCACAAGGTACTAAGTCACAACTTTATCACAAAACTTACTTTAATTCCTTTCACCTAACAAACCAAAAGATACCACAGCACAATTTAAGAAGAAAGAATAAGAGAAGGAGAGAGCCAAATCTTTAATTTAAACAGACTAACCTAACTAAAAGCAAAGTTCCTGGGGACTTCGGTAATAAACTCCTTGTCACCATATGTAGACCATATTGAGATGCTGCCAAGCAGTGGGAAGGCAGAAGCAGTTTTTCAAGCCTGAGCCAAAAGGCTGAGACGCCATCAAGCCTTCGTTTCTAAACAGGCAGAAGACCAAACGCCAACATTAAAGCGAAAGGTTAACAACGGCAAGATGTACTGAAAACAGCAGAGTTCACACCAGCTTCCACTCCTGGCCGGATCTGAAGTAGCTCCTCCCCAGAAACAAACCCCGGGCGGCGGACAGCCGCTCTGCTCCTCCCATTGCTTGCCCAGTCACTGCGCAGCAGCGGTGGCCCCCCCCCCGCCCCGCCCCGCCCCGCCCCTAGGCTGACGGGCGGGCGGGCAGAAACTCTGGCAAAACAAGGAAGCCTCCGAAGCCTTCCCTTCGGGAGGTGGCAAGCAGCCAATTCAAACTGGATGGTTCCAGTTTAGGCTGGTTCCAGTCACAAACAACAGTTCCCAGCTTCCCCCACAATATTCAGACACAGGAGCTGCCAGGCAGTGTACGGTGAGCTCTCTCTATTTGGTCTCAGAACCAAGTCTGCCTGGTTCTCGGTTATCTAGCAGCGGAGTATCTTAAATGGAAGCAGGGTTCCGACTAGAGCAATATGGGTCAGCCCAGCTTGTTTCCAAAACGGACTGCCTATTCCATACATACCCTATTGCTGCAACACCAACGCGTCTCAAAAACAAACAAACAAAAGCCTTACTAAAGTGCTATATTTGAAAAAAGTAAAACCAGAAAGGAAATCGACCTGTTTATAGGTCTCCATAATGAGAGCTAAGCCCATCAGAGCAATTAGTAAGCACTTTTCCATGTTCCATATTTAGCACAAAAAAAGGCTGGGCTAGCTAGTATGACTCCCCCCAAGACAGAAGGTTATGTGTTGCTTATTGCACAATAACAAAGCAAACTATACAGCAGCCAAAAAAAGAATGTGTTTCCAAAATGTGGGCTCTTCAGTGACCTCTGCAGTTTGTCTGCCACTGATGGGAATGGGATAAAAAAAGGTTTATTTTTGGTTTTCTGGTGTACTTCTCTCCAAAGCACACACTGCCAAACGTTTATTCCATGCTGCTAAACAGCCCCAAAATAGCATTAAGCAGAGAACAAGCAAATGCTTATTCTTTTGGAAAGTAACAGATATTTAAGACAGTCATTCAAAATGAGGCAAGACCTAATGTTTTTCAAAGATTACAAACATACTAATATGCCTGCTGTTCTTTTGTCCACAGCCCCTCTCCCTCTAAGTAGGTAACATTCTAAAGAATTTAGGTACCAGTATTTCAAGGAGAGAGAATATTCATTCTGTCATACACAGCCAATAAGCTCACTGGTTGGTATTGGATTCTATCACCAATAACAATTGTAGATTTCAAGATAGACATTTCATTTAACAGTTGGAAAGGTTCAGTGCAACAAATGCATTTCATTCATAACACTGATTTTCAGTAAAACAGTCACCTGTTGAAACCTAAGATAATTTCAACATTCTAAAAAATTAAAAATGAAGCAGAACTAATAAAAGTCAAAGAATGACTGTGAAAACCAGAAACAAATTAGCTGTTTGAAATGCAACACACAGTATTTTACTAAGGTGTAAAATAAGAGTGCAAATATTTTAAATGAAAATATGGGCCAGGCTTGGTGGCTCAGCCTGTAACCCCAGCACTTTGGGAGGCCAAGGTAAGTGAATTGCCTAAGCCAGCGGGTTCGAGACCCGCCTGGGCAACTTGGTGAGACCTCATCTCTACGATAAATTTTAAAAAATTAGTCAGGCGTGGTAGCGTGCACCTGTAGTTCCGGCTACTTGGAAGGCTGAGGCAGAAGGATCACCAGAGCCCAGCAGATTGAGGCTGCGGTGGCCAGGAATGTGCCACTGCATTCCAGTCTGGGCAACAGAGTGAGACTCCAACTCAATCAATCAATGAAAATATGAGGTACAAAATAAATTAAGAAACATATCTCCTAAGAACATTTGTCATGCTTAATTAAGGCCTCACTAAACCTTTACTGTTCCTCCCTGAAAATCCTCTAAATGCTCCCAAAATAATCACTTCATTTGTTGTAACTCCAAAAATGTATATACAACTAATCAGTGAATTTCACATTAGAATAATTTTCTGACCGGGCTTGGTGGCTCAGCCTGTAATCCTAGTACTTTCGGAGGCCAAGTCGAGTGGATTGCCCGAGCCCACGGGTTCAAGACCAGCCCAGGTAACTTGGCGAGACCTCATCTCTACAATAAATCAAACAATTAGCTGGGCATGGTAGCATGTGCCTGTAGTTCCAGCTACTTGGAAGACTGAGGCGGAAGGATCGCCAGAGCCCAGCAGGTTGACACTCGGGTGGCCGTGAGCGTGCTACTGCACTCACTCCAGCCTGGGCGATAGAGTGAGACTCCAACTCAAAAAAAAAACAAAGGAATAATTTTCTGCTTTCTCTTTTTTTACTTGACAAGTAAATAGTTTATATTTCCCATGGCCTCTGTACAGGAATTTTCTCTTTACACACTCAAAAAACAAAAAAATGCCATTACAATTTAAGTGACCCAACTTAAAGTAACATGTATAATCAGAGGGGCAAAAAGAGAAAGACTGATAATTGTACAACAAGACCAAATTAATTAATTTATATGGCCAGGCATAGTGGCTCATGCCTATAATCCCAGCACTTTGGGAGGCCAAGGTGAGAGGATTGCCTGAACCCATGGGTTCAAGACCAGCCTGGACAACTTGGCAAGACATCGTCTCTACAATAATTTTTTAAAAAGTAGCCAGGCATGGTGGCGCACGCCTATAGTTCCAGCTATTTGGAAGGCTGAGGCGGAAGGATCACCTGAGCCCAGCAGGTTGAGGCTGCAGTGGCCATGAGCATGCCACCGCACTCCAGTCTGGGTGACAGAATGAGACTCCAACTAAAAAAAAAAATTTAATTTCTACTTTAACTTAAAGCCTTTAGTCACTACAAACAAATAGCCATGGGCTGGAAAATCATGGTTTCTTTTTTTTTTTTTTTGATTTTGCGTCTCACTCCATCGCCCAGACTGGAGCGCAGTGGCCGCTCCCTGCCACCGCAGCCTCGACCTGCTGGGCTCCGGCAATCCTTCCGCCTCAGCCTTCCGAGTAGCCGGAACTACAGGCGCACGCTACCACGCCCGGCTAATTTATTTATTTATTTATTGTAGAGATGAGGTTTCACCTGCCCAGGCGGGTCACGAACCTGCGGGCTCAGGCAAGCCACTCACCTCAGCCTCCCAAGGCGCGGGATTACAGGCTGAGCCACCGAGCCCGGCTAAAATCATGGTTTCTAACCGCCAACCTCAAAAATAAGGTTTAAATTCAGTTACATCATTTTTTTTCTGAGTCTAAAAGGCACTATTTTTAGTAATAGTGACATTGTTCTGTTAAAAAAAAACCCAAAAAGAACGAATATAAACTATTTTGACCAGATAAAAATTTATCTGCAAATAAGGAATCACAATGCAACAAAGTTTTGTCTAACTGAATTCAGAAATTATTAGCCTAGATAAAATCATGTTTGATAAGCTAGACAAATGTGTTTTCATGATTAAACACTGCAGCACATCATCCCCCCCAAAAAAGTCACTAATTATTAATTCCTTTAATACTTTAAGAAACTGACTTTCACTTCATATATGTACTAAAACTGCTGCCATGTCTGGCAGTTTCCAACCCATTATGTGTATCATAGTAAATTGTATAGCCAGGTAACAAAATGAGCATTCCTTCTCCCAATTAACATCTAAATAAGCATACCTGTTTAAGGGGGGGAAGGGAGGTAGGCAAGGTACACTGTTCACTATGATACACACACCACCACCATTCCCAATGGTTTCCCTCACCTTTACAGCCTCATCCACATTGTTTCACGAACGTACAAAATGACAGCACTTTACAAAACTTTTTTATTTGAACTTGGAAGAAAATTATTTCTCAAAACCAAAATAAATTAATTGCAAAACTTCCTAATGAAAAGAAAAAGGATATCTAAATAAAGCTTCCCCTCTAAGAAAAACTACATAACATCTAGATTGTTTACAATTTGCAGATTTGGTCTTTATAGAAAAAAAAATGCTTCTTATTAGATTAGGGACCTTTATATTTTGTTTTGTTAAAAGGGTCATGTTTGAAGCCAGGCTCAGTGGCTCAGCCTGTAATCCCGCGCTTTGGGAGGCTGAGGTGAGTGGACTGCCTGAGCCCGCGGGTTCGAGACCTGCCTGGGAAACTTGGCGAGACCTCATCTCTACAATAAATCAACAAATTAGCTGGGCATGGTAGTGCGTGCCTGTAGTTCCAGCTACTTGGAAGGCTAAGGCGGAAGAATCGCCAGAGCACAGCAGGGTGAGGCTGTGATGGCCGGGAGTGTGCCACTGCACTCCAGTCTGGGCGACAGAGTGAGACTCCAACTCAAAAAAAAAAAAAAAAATAAGGGTCATGTTTGCCAGGTGCAGTAGCTCATGCCTGTAATCCCAGCACTTTGGGGGGTGAAGACGAGAGGACTGCCTGAGTCTAAGAGTTTGAGACCAGCCTTGGCAACTTGGCGAGACTTCATCTCTATAAAAAAATCAAAAATCCGGGCTCGGTGGCTCAGCCTGTAATCCCGTACTTTGGGAGCCTGAGGTGAGTCAATTGCCTGAGCCTGCGGGTTCGTGACCCGGCTGGGCAACTTGGCGAGACCTCATCTCTACAATAAATCAAAAATTAGCCGGGCGTGGTAGCGCGCGCCTGTAGTTCCCGCTACTTGGAAGGCTGAGGTGGAAGGATCGCCGGAGCCCAGCAGGTCGAGGCTGCGGTGGCCGGGAGCGGCCACTGCACTCCAGTGTGGGCGACAGAGTGAGACTCCAACCAAAAAAAAAAAAAAAATCAAAAACTTAGCCAGGCATGGTGATGCATGCCTGTGGTTCGAGCTACTTGGAAGACTAAGGCAGAAGCATCACTTGAGCCCAGCAGGTCGAGGCTGCAGTGGCCGTGAGCATGTCACTGCTCCCCTGCTGGGGCAATAGAGTGAGACTCCTACTCAAGAAAAAAAAAAGACAAAGAAAAAGGGTCATGTTCCTTTTTGCAACCCTATGTCTGTTGTTAAATCCAGAATTAATTCAGTATTCTAATTACTGTTTACCTATAAAAGAATCCTAAATTGTCTAACATTAGAAAAAAGGTAGTAGTGTTGTAGACAGTTTTTAATATAATTTACACAAAACATGTAATTTTAAAGAAACATATAGATAGGTTCTGTAAATAACCTCAGTAATAAATATTTTTATTTCCTTTTCAATAAAAAGTAAATTGTTCTAATGCAAAGCTAACAAATAGAGGTAAGAGGGGCAAGAAACATTCCATATCCTGAGATAAAAGCTGAAAAGCCTGGTTATTAGAAGAGCTATATGCTTTGTTTGTTTCTTTAAACAAACACTACGTTCTCTTTCACATGCATGTTTCCCTGACCAGAAACTGTGTCTTTCTCTTCCCTTCCCTCTCCCCAAGCTTCTCTCTTAGATCTTCAAAAGCTTGACAACTCAAAATAAATGTTAATTTTGTGCCAGGTACAGTAGCTCATGCCTGTAATCCCAGCACTTTGGGAGGCAGAGGCAAGAGGATTGCCTGAGCCCAGGAGTTCAAGACCAGCCTGAGCCACTTGGCGAGACCTCGTCTCTACAATAAATCAAAAAAATTAGCCAGGCATGATGGTACGCACCTGTGGTTCCAGCTACTTGGAAGGCTGAGGTGGAAGGATCATCTCAACCTAGCTGGTCGAGGCTGTGGTGGCCGTCAGCGTGTCACTACACTTCAGCCTAGGTAAAAGAGTGAGACTCCGGCCGGGCTAGGTGGCTCAGCCTGTAATCCTACGCTTCGGGAGGCTGAGGTGAGTGGATTGCCTGAGCCTGCAGGGTCCCGCCTGGGGAACTTGGCGAGACCTCATCTCTACAATAAAAATCAAAA
>CAUYQG010128937.1:0-49758 GCA_963574415.1 Tarsius wallacei
TCAATATCTGTCTGGGGACGGGGAGACACCTCTTATCACCAAGGGTGTCTGAACGAAGCATATTTGTATACCTGATCCTTAACTGTACCCCACAATATGATAATAAAAAATACTGATTAATTAAAAAAAAAAAAAAGAAATGGTATTTTTGACCCATGGCAGGTTGATCTGAATTCAGGTATATTGTAGACTGGGCTGGCAGAATGATTTTTGTTTAATGATCTATCTCTCCTGTTCCCTCTCCTGATTGATAAGGAACAAATTGCCCCTGAAGGGGAGTCTTGTGAGAGCAAAACAGGTAAGAAATATAGAAGATCCTCACTGACAATTTTTTCCCCATGCTTATGCTTAGCTTCATATTATTTTATTTTATTTTATTTTTAAGATGTGGGGTACAATTCAGGGTTAGGTATACAAACGTTGATTATGCATGTACCCTTGTAGATGAGGTGTGCCCCTCCCTCCCCTGGCAGTTTCCCTCAACTACCAATCCAACCCCCCTTCCCCTGGCAGTTTCCCACTATTGCCGGTCCCTTTCTTATAGTATTATGATCATTGTTCAAGGTCCACTTACGAGTGAGAACATATGGTACTCTGTTCTTTGTTTCTGTGATAAATCACTGAGTATGATAGATACTAAAGGCATTTAAGTTGCTGCGAAGTCCATATGTTTGTCCTTCTTTATGGCTGCATGATATTCCATTGTGCATATGTACCATATTTTATTAATCCAGTCCAACTTCGATGGGTAGCATGGCTGGTTCCATGTTTTTGCTATTGTGAATAGAGCTGCAACAAACGTACGTGTGCAGGTATCTTTTTTGTAGAATGATTTGAGTTCCTCTGGGTATATTCCTAATAGGGGAATTTCTGGGTCATATGGAAGGTCAATCTCATCGGCATCTTATTTCATTGGGACAATGAACTCTTGACAACACCTTGCTCTTTACCTACCTAAAAATATTCAGGAGTTGCAAAAAGCTTATTGGGAAACACCAATCTGCTGAGAAGTATACCCTGAATTTCTCATTTTGAGAAAGGAGAGTTTGGAGGCCAGTTCTATTCATGGAGGTTCTGTGTTAGCTCACCTGAAATATTTGCAGATTTAAAGGGGCAGGAGGTGAAAACATCCAAGTTCATCTCCTCTAGATCAACATTACACTTTTGAGTAAACAAATGCTGGAAATAAGGTAGTGTTTTATGTTTTCTTGAACACTTATTCAGACTTGTAGAAGACACATTTCCATTACCCTTGCCAAGACTATAAAATTCATATACTTTTTAAAATTTAGACTCAAGTTTCCTACTTATGGTTACCTTTCAACCAATTCTTGGCTCATCTGTTCATTTTTATTATGTACTTATTACATTTATATAACTTGACAGGTATATATAGTGGATTTTACTGTAAAAATACACCTAATCATTAATAGTCTGTTGGTAAACCTTGCAATTAGTGGTCTTCTTCCTTTTCTTTTAATTTACAGTGAACCATGTTTTATTTTAGCAGTAAGCAATATTCATTGCTGGGTACATAAACTAAATTTAAAAACCTATCTCACTAATTGCTTTAAAAGATGCATTTCCAATATATTTAACAGTCACTTATCAAGTCTGCAATACATTGAGCTTTTGGTCAATGGTAATTTAGTAACAATTGTAATTAAACAGGAATTAGTAATATTTAAATTACTACTTAAAATGGTAATTTAATGATTTTTAAATCAAGAAAAATTTTTAGTCCTTACGAATTTTAAAGTGACAAGAAATATATTTTTACAATTTTTTATTATATACACATCTCCATAATAGCAATATGATAGGGTGATCAATAAAAGACATTCAAGCATAAAAATATATTACACTAAAATAAACTTCAGTAGTAAAGTGAAATGGAAATACAACTTTAACAAAAGGAAACAAGGTAACATTTACAAATGTTAAAGAGCTATTTGTAAATTTAAAAAAATAGATGATAATGGTTATTTGATATTACTTTTGAATAGATTTAAAAGAATGTCATCACAATTTTATTTTTAAAACATCCAAATTTATAACAATTTCAAAATTACGACTTTTTCAAGTGTTTAAATTTATTATTAAAACATTTACATTATTTGCATAACTACTTAAAATTTGTAAGTGACCGCATAGCTTTTAAAAATTATTTTATAGAGTACATGTGCAAAAAGCTTAGCTACCCAACAGTATGCCCAAAGTGGAATTGCCCTGTGGTGGGATGTCTATATCCTTAACTAGATTTTGCCAAATTCTAAGTGGAATTTTGCCAAATTCCTATCTCACACTGGCACAGCAGGGTAGGAGGTCTCTCTTACTTTTCCATTTTCTCAAACACTTAGTGTTGTCAACTTTTAAGCTTTTGCCTATCTGAAGGTGTAAGATGTTATCACTTTGTGGTTTTTAGGTGTGCACTTGCCCGATTACTAGTGAGGTTGAATGTTTCATGTGTTTATTAACCATTTGAGTTTCCTCTTTTGTGAATTGCCTGCTTATATCCTTGCCCATTTTTCAATTGATTAATATACATCTTTGTAATGTTGGCAGCTAGTTTTTATTTTTGCACCTTATTTGGAGGATCAACCTTTAAATTTATTTTCTTCTAATTTTCAATCTAGTCCTTAATTAACCAAAAATATTTCCCTTAACCAAGCATTCTTCTTTTTGATCTGTTCCCATAGGGTTTCCTCCTTAGAAATTAACTACTGACTTTCTTTCCATGTAAGGCATCAAACCATCTGGACTCTTCTGGCGACATGACTCGAACTACATATTTTTACATGGCTAGATATAGGTAACTTGATACAAACAAATAAAACATCTAAAAATAAAAGCAACCTGTTTACTAAAAACCTAGGGTCATGTTGATTGGTTTAATAAGATTTGAGTATTTTAAAGCTAAAATTGTTTAGAAAGATTGCTTCTCTTTGGGTATTCAGTGATTATTTGAAATACAGGCAATTTCTGACTTATGTAAAAATTGGCGAGGACATGGTCATAAACTGAGTCATTGATATAGAATTGATTTATGGAATGGGCTGAACCCCATGGAGAATGCCACTCTTTCACTTTGATCATCAGATCTCCCTTCCTTGCCCCTTGATACCAACCTGGGCACGTCGAAAATATTCTAGTCACTTTCAGAGATAAGAAAATGTTATTTCAGTGGTTATGATTCACTTTGAAGTATTAAAAAGCCTAATCTAATTCAGGTGAAAACTTTAATTTCAAAGCCAGTCTAAATCTTCTCTGTCTCCAACTGAGTCCTAACCTGAGGTCTGTAACTCAGGAACCTTCTGTGGGAAAGAGGGTGTGGTCTCTTGTTTCACACATCCTGCCTTTTCTCTTTTCCTCCTTGGCTGGAAGAGGGGGAGGATTCAAGGAAAAGGAAAGAAGGCACAAGGAAAAGGGACAAAAGTCTTTTTACTAAGTTGGTGTTACTTGTGGTTCTCTGATATGACAGATGTCTGGATGCTAGCTGTTTAGTGGGTCATGTTTCCATTTAATCGGACAAAAATTCATCTAGATGTGGGTTCTCTGCTCTCCAGATAACTTCTTACAGGACTCCTTCAGCCCCGACCCTAGTGGCCATCCTATTGGTGTCACTTTCTTTGCTTTTGCCCCCCATCCTTCTGGGGTCACTTTCTAGCCAGCTCAAACCTAGCTACTTCTGTGACCTCTATTTTTCCCAAGGGCAATCTCACACATCTCAGTCATGCTAAAAGCTAGGAGTATGAGCCCCTCACCCAACACTATTGTTCTGTCTTCTCACCTTGCTGTGGAGGGTTGTTCCAACCAACTTCCCTCCTTCAGAGTTTCCTAGACCTTGGCTACTCAAGGTATGGAGCAGGGACAAGCAGCCTCATGGGAACCTTGTTAGAAATGTAGAAGACCCTTGGACTCCACCCTTGACCAACTGAATTGGAATCTGCCTTTTAACATGATCTCCAGGTGATTCACGTGCATATTAAAGTTTAAGAAGCCCTGACTGAGGCCAGAGGGAGGTGCTAGTCTCTACAACAGTCAGGTTGACCCCTAAACTCCGGGGGACTTAAGTAAGGTGTCTCAAATTCTTTCAAAACACCTTATCTGAGCGCACCCCAAGCTTCTACAGCTCACTGTCACCCAACTGGGGATCCTTATTGCAGGAACCTCCAGTTTCTGTGAGAATTGCTCTAGGAGCCTCTGTCATTTGATCTGGAAGGAGGGAGCACTTTCTTTTCCTTCTTCATGGACAGAGGGTACAAACTCAAAAATCTTCTCTCCCAAGGCCTAGAAGTCACTACCTCCCTGACCCTCTTTATGTTAGTGTGTTTCCAGTGTTTAGCTACCACTTATAAATGAGAACATGCAATATTCCATTTTCAGTTTCTGTGATAATTTGATTAGAATAATGACCTCCAGCTGCATCCATGTTGCTGCAGAAAACACGATTTTATTCTTCTTTATGGCTGTGTAGTATTTCATGGCATATATGTACCATATTTTCTTTATCTAGTCCGCCATAGATGGGCACCTAGGTTGGTTCCATGTTTTTGCTATTGTGAATAGTGCTACAATACACATACAAGTATGGGTGTCATTTTGGTAGAATGATGTATACTTCTTTGGGTGTATATCCAATAGTGGGTGGAATCCTGAGATCAAACGGTAAATCTATTTTTAATTCTTTGAGAAATCTCTCAACTGGTTTCCAAAGGAACTGAAGTAGCTTACATTCCCACCAACAGTGTATGAGTGTTTCTTTTTCTTCACAGCCTTGCCAACATCTTTTATCTTTTGATAATAGCCAATATCCGTTTTATAATTTAATTTTTTAAAAATAGAGACAAGGTCTCACTATATTGTCCATGCTGCTCTCAAACTCCTGGACTCAAGCAGTTCTCCTGCCTTGGCCTCCCAAAATGCTGAGATTATAGGTGTGAGCCACCATGCCTGACCCTGCTTGTTTTTTTTAATAATAGCCATTCTGACTCCTGTGAAATGTTATCTCACTGTGGTTTTGATTTGCATTTATCTGATGACTGATGATGTTGAGCATTTTTTCATATGTTCAATAGCTTCTAAAAATGATGCTTTTATTCACAAAAAGTTAACTGAATTTTTATAAAGCAGCTCCCTACAATCAATCAGACTCTACATACTCTCTTTTTTGGTATCTTTTAAAAGCACTGGTAATTTCTTAGATGAAAACCAAAAAAAATGTTTCTTGACCCAATCCTTGAAAAGAATATACCTGGTTTTCAGGACAATGAGTGGCAGGTGTATCTGGCAGTACTGAAATTGCTAAGATTGTTAAGCAGATTTCAAGGTGATTCGGAAAGTTCTGGCTTGCTCCCACCACTAACATGCATGGATGTGGTTATGATTGGGCACACCCACAAAACCGTTCAAGAAGTACATTCACCTACATTGTATAGTTTTAACTATACAGAACCCAGGCGTTTCAGTCATCAGGGATCCCCTTTGTACCTTCGACACTCTGAGTCACATATGGCAGAAGGGAGTTCTGTCTTTTACCTTGTCCTCCCCAGGTGTCTGAGACACCACAAAGAAATCATCTGTGTCCTCATTCCATGCCTCTTGTCACTTACCATCTCAGTCAGCTGTTTCTAGGCAGGCATCCTCCACCCTCACTGAGTGCCGCCTGGTAACACGTTCTTCCTTCTTACTGCTCTTCTATTTCTGCTACACAGGGGTGGGTTTGGGCCTTGCTTACTCAGGTAATGGGTGAGATCAGGTTGTAACACTGAGCAAACATAACTGTAGCAAGTGGGAAGTACAACATAGTGACCCAATGTTACAGTGAGTCCAGTGGTCATGCCCGTCTACATCAGAATTTTCCTGATGTTTCTCCCTAAGTTTCAAGCTACCACCAGCCTGCCTCTCCACAGTGGTAAGGCCTTGGACAGGCCTGTCTCTGTTCGTCTTGCTGACATGTAAAGTGAGTCAGTTCCAGAGCTATACTTAATCTATTCCAAGATCCATTACTTTTATTCTGTAGACCTCTTGGCCAGCCAGGAAGTTATTTACCAACATGCAGGAGAACCACACACAAAAAATTGCAAGAAGCTGGGGCTAGAACTTGAGGAGCTGTTACCACCCCATTACAAAAGAAATGAGGAGAAGGAGATGTTACAGACGTCTGGAAGGGGAGAGCATTGTAGGGCAGGCTGCCTGGGTCAGGTAGGCTCACACGGAGGGACTGCTCTGCCCTTACTCTCCCCTTCCCACCCATCTCCTGCCAGCCTTCCTCATGGCCTAACCCAACCTGAAACCAGAGGGCAGAGGAACATGCCCACATCCTCCAATGATTAGGCTCACAAAAAGTGCGGAAAATGGATCTGCAAGGGCAAATGGAAGACACCCCTGATACAACTGCTAAGAAAAAAATAAATGCTGACGATTAAACTATGAGACACTGCTCTCTTATTACTTAGAATTATTACTTTACCCCCCCCTTTTTTTTA
Source organism: Tarsius wallacei (assembly GCA_963574415.1). Classification (NCBI taxonomy): domain Eukaryota; kingdom Metazoa; phylum Chordata; class Mammalia; order Primates; family Tarsiidae; genus Tarsius; species Tarsius wallacei. The sequence continues at coordinate 6,489 of CAUYQG010128937.1, forward strand.
ATTGAGTCGGAGTTTTACTCTGTTGCCCAGGCTGGAGTGCAGTGGCACACTCACGGCCACTGCAGCCTTGACCTCTTAGACTTGAGCGATCCTTCCGCCTCAGCCTTCCAAGCAGCTGGAACTACAGTCGTGTGCCACCACGCCAGGATAATCTTTTGATTTATTGTACAGATGGGATCTCGCCAAGTTGCTCAGGCTGGTCCTGAGTCCCTGGGTTTAGACAATCCTCTTGCTCCTACCTCCCTAAGTGCTGGGATTACAGGCATGAGCCACTGCGCCTGGCCATTTTACACTTATTGAAAGAGCTCTGTTAGATAAAGAAATGGATTTATTTTTATCTTGTAGTAGCTCTCTGGATTTTAAGTAACTTTACATTTCCATGCTAAATATTAATAATAGTGTAATTTAAAAAAATTTGTGGCAGATTTTTTTCCCCCCAAAATGACTACAATAATAACTCTTGTACCACACATGCTTTTATAACCTTGCTACCTCCACATTAAGAGGGGAAGCCTGATTTCTTCCCACTTTAATCTAGACTAGTTTCAGACTTGCTTGTGACCAAAAGAATGCTGAAGATGTGGTGCTGCGTGACTTCTGAAACCAGGTCTGAAAAGATGATGCAACTTTAACCTTGATGGCTGGAACATTTACTCTGGAGCCTAGAGCCTCATGTTAACAGTCAGACTACCCTGTGGCAGCCATGCTGTGAGGAAGCCCTGCCTAGACCAACTCCAGAAGGATCACTTGGAGAAGCCCTAAAGCTACATGAAGAAAGATGCATTGCCGGTTTCCAGCTGCTCCTCCTCTCTCCACTTTTGCTGTTCCTGTTCCAGCCACTATTAGACTTCCATCTCATGACACATTTCTGAACCAGAACGAGCCAGCCAAACCCCTCCTGAATTCCTGGTCCACAGAAAATGGTTGCTGTAATTTTAATCCATGAAAGTTTGTGGTGATTAATTATGTAGCGATAGTACCAAAGCAATTTTACATACCAAGTATACTCGACAAATGCAGTCCAGTCATGTACTGTGTAATGACATTTTGGTCATTGATGGATTATTTGACAATGATCCCATAAGATTATAATGGGTATCCCATATAGCCTAGGTGTGTAACAAGCTATACCATCTAGTTTAAGTATGTTCTATGTTTGTACATATGCTAAGAAAGTCCATTCTACTCTATTATTACCACGAGTGTTTACTCAATTTTGTTTCACTTTTTGCATTTATTAAAAATTTTACTCAAACTGGAATTTAGTTTGTGAAATTTAACATTTCTCCTAATGCGGTTTGCCAGTTCCCCCCACTAGTTAGTGCTAATCAACCTTTCTCCTGTGATTTGAAATGTCACATTTCTCATATACAACATTCTCATAATACTAAGTCTCTTTCTGTGATCCCCCACTGTGTCTTGGCAGTTTGTCTTTTCCTGGGCCAATTCCATCTATATTGTTGCTGTTGTTAGTATTATTATTGCTGAATGCAAGGTGTTACTATCTAATACAAAAAAAAGTGTACACTCCTCTTTTCCCCTTCTTTCATAATTTTTGTTATGGTCTTTGCGATAAGTGTAAAAATAATTTCTGTTAAATCCTAAGATAATCCTGTTGTGATTTTGATTGGAATTATACAATTTATAGTCCATTTTAGAGAGAATTGATGTCTTTCCAACACCAAATCTTTCTGTCTAGAAATAAGGCAGGTCTTTTTATTTGGTCAATAGTTCTTTTATATTTCTCAGTCAAGTTTTATAATTTTTACTACTGCAAATTTCTTTTTGGTTTTTCTTTTTATATTTTTTATGTTATTACTATTGTGAATATGATAGTTTTATTACTGACTATCACTGGTGTGTGAAAAGAGTGATTGACTATTTTTATTTATTTTGAATCTAGCTTTTTTTCTGATTCTCTTAATAGTTCTGAAAGGCAGTGTGGTCTATGTGTCTATTCATGTACCAGTACCATGCTGTCTTGGTTATTGTAGCCTTGTAGTAAAGTTTGAAAACTGGAAGTGTGATGTCTCCAGCTTTTTTCTTTTTGCTGAGGACTGCTTTAGCAGGACAGAGAATCCAGAAATAAAACCATGGATCTTCAAGCAACTCATCTTTGACAAAGCCAACAAAAACAAACATTGTGTGTGTGGGGAACATATTTAGCAAATAATGCTGGAAAAACTGACTAACCACATGTAGAAGAATGAAACTGGATTAATACTTATCACCATATAAAAAATTAACTCAAAATGGACCAAGGACTTAAATGTGACACCTCAAGCTATAAGAATCTTAGCAGAAAACTTAGGAAACATCCTCCTGGACACCAGAGTAAGCAAGGAATTTGTGGCCAAGTCCAAAAAAAGCAAATGTAGCAAAATCTAAAGTTGACAGTTGGGACCCTATCAAACTAAGCAGTTTTTGCACAGCAAAAGAAACCATCAAGAGAGTACAGAAACAACCCACAGAATGGGAAAAAATATTTGCAAGCTAAAGGCCTAACATTCAGAATCTACAAGGAATTTAAATGAATTGAGAGAGAGAGAGAGAGAGAGAAACAAACAAACAAACATTAAAAAGTGGGTAAAGGGGCCGGGCGCTATGGTTCAGCCTGTAATCCCAGCACTTTGGGAGACCGATGTGAAAGGACTACCTGAGCCCAGGAATTCGAGACCGGCCTGGGCAACTTGATGAGACCTCATCTCTACAATAAATCACAAAAACTAGCCGGGCATGGTGGTGTGCGTTTGTAGTTCCAGCTACTTGGAAGGCTGAGGCAGAAGGATCGCCTAAGTTCAGCAGGTCAAGGCTGTGGTGACCTTGAGCGTGCCACTGCACTCCAGCCCAGGCAACAAAAGTGAGACTTCAACTCAAAAAAAAAAAAAAGAAGTGGGCAAAGGACATGAACAGACAGAACTCAAAGGAAGACATTCAAGCAGCCAATAAACATATGAAAAAATGCTCAGCCTCACTAATCATCAACTAAATGCAAATCAGAACTGCAATGAGATATCACCTTATCCCAGATGGAATGGCTATCATTAAAAAGTGAAAAACCAACAGGTGTTGGCAAGGCTGTGAAGAAAAGGAATGCTTCTGCACTGTTGGTGGGAATGTAAGCTAGATCAACCTTTATGAAAAGCAGTGTGGTGTTTTCTCAAGGATCTAAACATTGAGCTACTATACAATCCAGCAATCCCTGTTCTGGGAATATATCCAGAGGAACATAAATCACTCCACCAAAAAGACACCTGCACAGGTATGTCCATCACAGCACTATTCACAATAGGAAAATGAAACCAACAATGCTGCCCATTGAAAGTGGACTGGATAGAGAAAATGTGGTACATATACACAATGGAATATTGTGCAGTCATAAAGAAGAACAAAATCATGTCCTTTGAGCAACATGGATGCAGCTGGAGACCACCATTCTAAGTGAACTATCACAGAAACAAAAAAACTGAATATTGTATGTTCTCACTCATAAGTGGGCCCCGATCATGGAACACAGGATCACAAAGATCACAACAACAGATGCTGGACACTGATAAGGAAGGGTGGGAGGAAGGAGAGGTGAGGGGCACACAACCAGACACCAGGTACCATGTCCACTACCAGGGGAAGAAAGGGCTCGCTGGAAGCCCAAACCTCACCTGCATGCAAATTACTTAAGAAGTGAATCCTCACATGCACCCCACAACTCTAAAATAAATAAATAAAAGGCTGGGCATGGTGGCTGTAACCTGAATCCCAGCACTTTGGGTGGCCAAGGTAGGAGGATCACTTGAGGCCAGAAGTTTGAGACCTGGGCAACACAGTGAGACCCTGTCTCTATTTAATCATCATCCTCCTCATCATCAAAAATTTAAAAAGAAAACTTGTATTAAAAATAGTTCTACTAACATATGGCTTCGCAACAGCTTGGATGGATTTGGAGTCTATCATACTCAGGGATCTCTCACAGAAACAAAAAACAGAGTACCATATGTTCTCACTTATAAGTGGACCTTGAACAATCATCATAATAATATAAGAAAGGGATGGGCAGTAGTGGGAAACTGCCAGGGGAGGGAGGGGCACACCTCATCAACAGGGATACCTGCACAATGAACATTCCTAATCCTGAATTGTACCCCACATCTTTAAAATAAAGAAAAGAACAAAAAAAATTTCTAAAAATGTTCCAGTTTTTTTCCTTGGGGTTCACAGTAAATTATAAATTACAAAAAAATTTGTAAAATTATATTAACTAGAAATAATGATTTTGCATGCTTCCTTTAAGTATGCATACTTCTAGTTCATTTAAAAAATTAATAGCATTGACTTGAATGTTCAGAACAATATTAAATAATTGTCATGAACTAGGATATTCTTATTTCTGACTTTAGTGAAAATACTTCCATTATTTCACCACTAAGTATAATGCTGGCCTTAGATTTCCAGTATGTATTTTTAAATAATATACAGGCAGTATCCATCTAATCCTATTTCACAGTTTGAGTTTTTGAATCCAGAAATAGATTTGGAATTAACAAATGTTGTTTTGGGAAGCCAATAGAGTATATTATGTTAATTTACTTACTAATATGAGGGGGGACCCCCAAAAATGGAATTATCTTTTGCAGGGTGAATCCCTTGTGGTACACTCAGATTTCGTTCTTCTGGATCAAACGTCAACCAAAGTTTTTATCTGGAAGTTCTGAGAAGGTTGCGTCAGGATTTGTGGAATAAACGTTTTGAGTTGTGGTTTTCCACCATGACAGTGCACCTGCCCGCACTGAGCTGAGTTTTCAACAACCGTTTTTGACCAAAAATGGCATGACTTCCATGCCACACACTTCCTATTCACCCGATCTCCCTCTGAACAACTTTCTGTTTATTTCCCTGGATGAAAAAAGTCCTCAAAGGGAAACATTTTGCTGATGTGGAAGAAATGAAACAATAAAATGGCAGAAGCACTAAAAGGGATCAGAATTGGACAAGTTCAAAAACTGTGGAAAAAGCATCTCATTAAGTACATTACATCAAATGGAGAGTACTGAAGCTTCAATATGTAAGAAATAAATACACAATTTTTTGTAAATAAATTCCAGGTTTTTTTGGATCCCCTCTTGTATAACATTATCCTTGCCGTCTAGAATGATTGACACTTATTCTTAATCTAATATTCTTTCAATGTCTTATTTAATTCTGTTTTCTAAATATTATGCTTAGGATTTGGGGGTGGATATTCATAAGTGAGATTGTTCAGTAGCTTTCTTTTTGTTTAATAAGATTTGGTGGGGGTGGGGCAGGGAAAAAAAGATTTGGCAATAGTGTCATGCTTATAACACATATTTGGATTATTTTCTATTTCGCTATAAACCATTCCAGGGTTCAGTAGAGAAGTTTACTTAGATAAGTAAATAAATATTATTTATTTAAAAATTTGCTCACAAAATGATTCTACCAGGTCTTTTTGGTAGGTGACTTTTTAAAAGCTTATTTATTTTCTTCTGGCTTTGATATAAAGTAAAGAAAGACTTTTTCCACTCTTTTTATTAAAAAATGTTTTCTCATACTTTGGTATTACTCTGTTAAAGTTTTCTTTCTTTTGTTCATTTAGTGTTTGTGCTTCTTTAAATATGTATTATATTTTAGCTTTAAATGTTGATTAAAATCACTTTATGGTAATATTTTGATAAAGAATATATTTTTCAAACAACACAAGTAGGACAACAACAAAATATATGTCTAAGTTGGCCATATCTGAGGTAATTTCTCAAAGAATGTGATAGCTACTTCAGTTTCCCAATTGAATATTATCGTGTAAGAATTGCCCTAGATATGCAAGGCTAAAAAATAAAGCTTTGGGACTGGGCATGGTGGCTCACACCTGTAATCCCAGCCCTTTGGGAGGGGGAGGTGAGAGCACTGTTTGAGTCCAGGGGTTCAAGACCAGCTTAGGCAACTTGGCGAGACCTCATCTCTACAATAAATAAGAAATTATCCAGGCATGGCGGTACGCACCTGTAGTTCCAGCTACTTGGAAGACTAAGGCAGAAGGGTTGCCTGAGCCAGCCTGGGAGACAGAGTGAGTCTGTAACTCTAAATCAATCAATCAATCTTTTTCTCTCAGTAAAAATCATGACTCTCTGTATTCCCAAATTTCCTATTTCCTTTCCTAAACCAAGAAGACAAACTAATCCTTTCAGAAAGAATGTGTCTGCATGCCACAACATGACCTCATGGACAATTTCAAAAAGACCCCGCTGACTTATGGGGACAGATCCTGCTGTGTCCTGGTGCTTGATGGAGGCTCCTAGACCACTGTGAAGAGGAAAAGATACAAGCATGGAGGCGGGGTGGGGGCGGGAGTGGGTGGGGGGAGAAGGGTAGACTTCTATTGAAAACTGGATCAGAACTGACTATGACTGAAGCCACACAAGCAGCAGAAGGCTGCCCTAATGTATCATTGTGCTCTTCCCATCCATCCTTTCTCTTGCAACAGAGGGCAGCGCTCTCGAGGAAAGTCAAGCTATATCTAGTATTTCTGCATAGATTTCCTCATGCCAGGATTACTCCATCAATCTAACTTTAACATTAATGCTACATTGTGTAGTGCGCAGTGTGCTTTCTTGTGTTTGCTATTACTCATGATGGTAAAAACACAGTTTTTAAAAGCTGAAATGAAATGCTTAGTGTTTGAAAAGATGTTATAGTAACATTTAATTGACTGAAAGGCACGGTTAATATTACAATATTATTTATTGATTTATTTCAATAGCTTTAGGGTCTGGGCTTTAAATGTACCCCCCACCCCCACCTGTGCACCTTGTACCCAATAGGTGATTTTTTGTCTCCCCCTCCCCCTTCTGAGTTTCCAGTGTCCATCATACCTTAATTTAGCTCCCACTTATGAGAGAATATGCAGTATTTGGTTTTCCTCTTTTTTTAAAAAAAAAATTATTTTAAAGATATGGGCTACCATTCAGGGTCAGGTATACAAACGTTCATTATGCAGGTATCCTTGTTGATGAGGTGTGCCCCCACCCGGAAGATTCCCCCCAAAATGTGGTATGTATACACGATAGAATATTATGCAGTCATAAGGAAGGACAAAATTATGAGCTTCACAGCAACTTGGATGGACTTGGAGTCTATAATACTGAGTGATGTATCACAGAAACAAAGAACTGAGTATCACTTGTTCTTACTTACAAGTGGACCTTGAATGATCAATTATCATAATACTATAAGAAAAGAACTGGCAGTAATGGTGTTTGGTTTTCTGTTCCTGAGTTAGTTCACTTAGGATGATGTTCTCCCGTTCCATCCAAGTTGCTGCAAAAGATGACATTTCATTCTTTTCGACAGATGAATAGTTAAAAAATATAGTTGACCTAGGCAGTTGGCCTAAGAGAATAATCAGAAATAGGATAAGGATTTATGTAGAAATCAGTTTATCTTGACATTTTAAATGTAAACCTTATAAAACCATCATTCAAGAGTGGTGGTGTTAGCAGAGAAACACAGGTCAATAACAACCAAAGGTAATTTCCAAACAATTCAAGTTCTGTATTAGTTAGGGTCCTTTAGTTATAAAAACAAAAAAATAATTGTAGCTAACTTAGGCAAAAAAGGAATTTGTTGGAAGGATGTGGGTAGATCACAGATATAAAGAGCTTAATATCTAGCTCTTGTAAAAGACAAGTAGGTAGCTACAATGAGGGTCCAGGTTACAGGAACAAATGAAGGATTTCTACAGGGCACCTCATCAAGATGAGTCAATGGCAAATATTTTCCATCCTTTTGTCACTCTACTCAAGATTCAAATACCCGGGAAGGATATTCCAAATAACCTTACTAGGGTTTTATGTCCACTCCGTAGCCAAGGGAACACAGATAACTCGAACAGTTTTATCAAGATTTTATAGAATAGAAAATGACAGCAGAAATGATCTCTGGGACACAATGACCTACATTTTTTATTTCCCTTGTAGCTTGGTGCCAACCATGTGACTGAGTTCTGGCCAGTGGAATGGGACAAAAGTGATGTATATCGCCTCTAGCTGGCCCACAGATCCTCCATGCTCCCTCTGCTTCCTCATTTCTGAGCAGGATGTGGGAGGACCAATCCAGGACTCAGAAGACCTGCGGGATGTCAAATCCACCACAGGAAGGAGCTGAGTTCCTTCCATCATTACACTGAGTTACCCACTATACCCCCCCATAGAACAGAGACGGGAGTGATAAATAAATGTTAACTATGATAAGCCACTGAGGTTTGGCAGTTATTTCAGAAGTTAAACTACTTTAATACTCTGGGGCATATTGGACAGGCAAAACAACAGCAACAACAAACACCCCACCAAAACCTGATTCCACTTCGATTTCTGTGCTTGCAATTTAAAAACTCAGTGAAGAGGTTACATAGACCACTGCAATACTTTTAATCTCCCATCTAATTCCCTCCACAGCTCCTCCCACATTTTATCCTCTAAAATCCTCAGAAAATTTCTCTTCCAGACCTAGTCCACACACCTCTTCTTCTGTGACTTCTGCCCCAATTTTTTCATTTTGACTCTGCGTCACAGAGGTTCAAGGAATCATCAAGCAAAACAGAAATTCCCCCTGTGGGTGGGAGGAAGACGAAAATTAAACATCTGTCAGAGAAAGGGAAAATTCATGCATTAATAATACCGTAACATTTATGACAGTGGAAATTTGGAAACGACCTAAACGTCAAACACTAGAAAAGTGATTAAATAGATTATGGCATGCTTGTTACTGGTTATGTGAATGAGACAGATTTAGTTCCTATATTCATGGAGCTTATAGTCTAACAGGAATATCTTATGGCCATCGATAAACATGTTTTGGAAATAAAGTTAATAATGTGAAAAGTAAAATGGTGGTATAATTTTCAGTAAAAATCTTCAGGCAAACAACTACATATATATTAATAGTAATATAACCCCAATATGGAAAAGTTATGTCTATGCCCTTGTATATGTATGTATATGCACACACAAATGTATGAGTGTATATCAAACTGTTATGTAACTGTGGTAATCTCTGGATATTGACATTACTGGTGATTTTTACTTTGTATGCTTTTCTATATTTTCAAAATGTTATAATAAGTACCTTTTAATAGTAAGTGGGATTTTCAGATTATCCTTATTCCTCTCATTATTTTCTACATTTTCCAAGAGTTAATAAAATATATAATTGAAAGAAAGCATCAATTAATTCACAGTATTTGATATCACTTTAAACTGAGAGACCATCTGAGGAATGACTTCTTGGTTTAACAGATTTTTGTCTCCAATAACACTGTGGACCTGAGTTTGCCTGCCTGTCATTATTCTCCTACCAAATAATAATCTTTTGCTTTTCTGTAACATTTTAGAGGTTATATGTCATTTTCATACAAACACACACATGCACACACACACACACACACACACACACACACACACTGCAGTTTTGCAACATAATGTATTATTTCCAAAATGCAAGCAATGTGCATATGTTTACCTTCACTGTCACCAAGGAATCTCATGACACTGAACTTACTTGCCTTCAAAATAGAAACACTAAAATTTCATCAGGTGACTTTTATTTTATTATTTATTTATTTATTTATTTTGAGTTGGAGTCTCACTCTGTCACCCAGACTGGAGTGCAGTGGCCGTTCCCGGCCACCACAGCCTCGACATGCTGGGCTCCGGCGATCCTTCTGCCTCAGCCTTCCAAGTAGCTGGAGCTATAGGCAGCGCTACCACGCCCGGCTAATTTTTTTTTTTTTTAATTTTTATTGTAGAGATGAGGTCTCGCCAAGTTGCCCAGGCGGGTCTCGAGCCCGCAGGCTCAGGCAATTCACTCACCTCAGCCTCCCAAAGCACGGGATTACAGGCTGAGCCATCGAGCCCAGCCATCAGGTGATTTTTAAACAAGCAAATCCATATCCTTACAATATGGAGATGAAATGATTAATAACAAGAGACAATTCTGTTCAAAATAAATTTGCTATGCTTTCCACTTGTCAATATGGAAATCTATAGAGATATTAAAATGCAATTTACATTGTGTTTAAAGAAAATGACTTTTGCTTTACACAATATAAAGCCCTTCAAGGTGAATCCCATGGCATGTGTCCTTCCTTGCACTACTGAATACCACTGAGAGGAGTGAGTGAATTATTGGAGATGATTTTAATTTAGATTATTAAAACATTTCCACAGACATAGAAGTCTGAGTTGATTAAACTTTAAACTTATCTGATTAAAACACTTATTATATTATGGGTAAAGTTACAGGAAAGTACTTCAATTGATTGGGTAATTATGAATAAATAGGGAAGGATATGACTTAGAAAGTTTGTTTCAATTATTTAAGTGATTGCTATATGAAGAAAATTAAGAAACTGATATTGTCTTGACATTGTATCAAATTGCCAGACAGAAGCATTCAAGATGAATGATTTCATGATGTCTATCATGTCATGAATTTACAAATCTATCCTAATTATTTTTGCTATATTGTTTATTTAGTTTAGGAAATAAGAGAAAGGTAATAATATGAAAATTCAACCAACAGAAAAATTTAAACAGTTGACTGTTATTGGCAAAGTCTCTGGCTCATTTACTTAGTTATTTCTAGAGAAGTATCCCAGCAAAGGTGCCCTAAATGAAGCTTAAAAGAGGAAACATGAATGATATTTCTACTGGTTCATTTGATCTCAGACTTGTAATTCCCATTGGCAAAAAAGCTTGTCAAAGAAGTTAGTTTATGTATTAAGATTTGGAAAGTGGATGAAGAAAATAGCCCTTCTTGAGTATTGGCACAGTGCTCAGTGTTTTATGGGTGTTACCTCATTTAATAGTCACAAAAATCTCATGAACTTTGTTTAGTGGAGCCCTACCCTACATAGAGGTTAGGATTTAGTCAGTATATAAAATGAAGATCATTCCCAGTCCTTACTACTCTTGAAAATCCTTTAAATTGTCAATCAATGTAATATGGTTTTGGTATTCAACCATATAGACTAGTTAAATAGCCATGTCCCACAATGTAGAATAAAGAGTTTGTGTGCAAATGAAAGTGTTAAAATTTTAATAGAGAAAGGGGGTGGGGAGAGGCAAGGGAATATGCTTATTTAATGAAATGACTGTATAATTCAAATTATTGTTTCCCTCTGCTTTTCCCATATCCTTACCTATACATGCTTGATATAATCATATAATATAAAGACTCATATGGTATGATTTCAGTGAATTATCTTTTCATTGAAGAAGACTGAGGTTATAAGTAGTTACACAAATTCCCAAGGCCATACAGCTAGGAAATGGTGGAGGAACAACTCAAAGGCTGCTTCTTAGATTATAAAACCCAAGCTTCCTCTCAACTCCCATGCTGCCATGCTGCCATGCTGCCATGTCCTGTTTCATGAGACCTTGATCAGCTCAAGGACTTTTTCCAAGCTCATCAAATCTTTCTTGACACATGACTAAATAACTTCTCGTGGTATATTATGTATAGCTTTACCATGACCCCCCTCTCCTTCCATTTTTTCATTTACTCCACAGTATTTATTGAGCACCTACTTTATGCTGGCAATTTTCTAGGCACCAAGGATAGCTCAATGACTAAATTTCAATACCTTTCTGCACTATGCATGTTGTTAAACATCTAGAAATGTATTTAGTTTCTAATCCTTATGCTAATATTTATTTATAAATAAAAAGAAAGCTTTACTTTTTCCTATAGGTTTTTCTGTGTAAAGAAACATGCTTTATACTGTGATTCAGTAAAAATAAAATGTAGGTCTGGTGTTCAGAGAATTCTTTTTGAGGCCTACTTGATGATTTTATCTATTTATTTATTTTAAAAATGTGGGATACAAATGAGGGTTAGGTACATGTGTGGTCATCATACAAGTAAAGTGTGGGTACACTTATTGATGTTAAGTGTAGGGAAGGAGACACTGGCAGTGTCCCATTACTGTCAATCGCTTTCTTATTGTATTATGATAACTGTTCAAAGTTCATAAGTGAGTACATATGGTACTCAGATCTTTGTTTCTGTGATAAATCACTGAGTATTACAGACTCTAATTCCAGCCAGGTTGCTACAAAGTTCACAATTTTGTTTTTCTTTATGGCTGCATAATATTCCATCGTGTAAATGTACCACATTTTCTTTATCCAGTCCACTTTCGACGGGCAGCACGGTTGGTTCCATGTTTTTGCTATTGTGAATTATAGATGATTTTATTGAAAGCTTTGATTCATTGGTCAAATTGACTTTAGCTCTCAATGACTTAAGACTTAAGAATTTTCACTGAAGAAATCATATAGGCTGCCTCTTAGGCTTGGGAAGATCAAATGTGACAACCAATATGCAAGACCTTCGTAAACTCTAGAATACAATGCACATATAAAGCATTGATGACATCTTCATAAAGCTTTTCGATGTGTATGTCTAAGCCCTGGTAGATAGTCAACAAGGTGGAAAAGAGCACAAGGAATGGGGTTAGACAGACCTGGGTTGGGTGCCTGCCCAGCCACTTACTGGCTGTGTGACCTTGGGCAATTTATTTAATCTCTCTGTGCCTTACTTCCTCATCTGCAGCACATGAATAACAATAATACCAACCTTCTAAAAGTATTGTAAGGATTAAGTCACCTAAGCACTTTAGACTGTTTGGCATATAATAAGCCCTTCTCCCCCATATGTTACATATTGTTAGTTTTATATTACTTGAAATAGGTATCACCTGGTGTTAGGCACCTTGGGGAGAGGCATTATGTTTGAAGGGAGTGGCTTCAAGATTCCGTCTTTTGTGTTCAGGAGAACTCATTGTTCATTTCTATTTCAGGGAGCTTCAGTTTTCAGTGCAAGATGGAATCTCTTGCACTTTTCTAGAGAGCTTTGTGATGGCACAACCAGAAATTGGGGGATAGGCAGTGCATGGGGCAATGATGTGGGTTGTGGAATAGTAGAGGCCTCAGCACTGATTTCAGGAGAAGTTGTCACATAGTGCAGCACCTTTCTGCCTGGAGAATAACACACACCATGAGTGAAGTAGTTACAGCCTGCTCAAAGTTCTAATATGCGATGCTTCAGGATGGATCTACAAGTAACACCCCAACTCCTCCTGGAGGAGTCTGTCTTGATCTCTTTCTGTGGTTGGTTTAGCCCATTGTCCACAAAGTTTTGGAAAGATTGGAAGAATTGGAAGAGCCCTAAAAGGACTGACTGAGATGATTCTGAGAACAAGCAAGGGACTCCATGGTGTTATTCAGCTATAGAGGACCCTGAGAATCAGGGTGTGCTCACCAGCCTGGACGGGTGTTTATTTCCATGACTGCAGACTGGGCTAAGATAATACGATATTGTGGAGTCCAACCTACTTCTTCTCAGCCAAGTACAGTCTGTTCTAGTCTTGAGACCTGGAGAAATAAGCCATCTTCTCTCCTCTCTAGAAACCCTTATTTTGTTTGCCTTTCTTGGAAGAAGTTCTGCAGTTAGCCCTTGAATAACGAGCATGGTTAGTGGACAGCTACACATTAAAAGTGCTGATCTCTTTGGAGGTGATATGCTATTTTCAACCCAAACTCAAACTGGAAGTTATGCTTTTTGAACAAAACTAGGAAATACAAATTTTCTCTCTGCTGTAAAATGAATCAGAATAGGATCATGGGCCAACAGAGGTAGAAGAGCTGGAGAGCATTTCTGGGGAGATCCTTTTAAATATTTTCTGTATATCCATAGGCTTAACTGCTATAAAACTGTACATGGATCTCATTACAACTTTAACCATTCTCATAAAATTGTTGACATCTTCATAAAGTCATATGTTAAAAAACTCTTTCATTTATTGTGACAGACATATATGCCCTAGGTAGACAACCTACTCTAGATTTTAAGATTTTTGGAGTCCAAGGAGGAGAGGCCAGGTATAAATCTCTTTCTTTAACCCATCAGCAGGATGAGGATAGAGGCAGGATTTAAACTAGTCTCAGCTGCTACCCATTAGTGAACTAGCTCTCAGGTCTCAATGAGGGCCTGACATGGAGAAATTTGTAGGCTGACTTTTCTTTTTTTTTTTTGAGTTGGAGTCTCAGTCGCCCAGACTGGAGTGCAGTGGCCGCTCCCGGCCACCGCAACCTCGACCTGCTGGGGCTCCGACGATCCTTCCGCCTCAGCCTTCCAAGTAGCTGGAACTACAGGCGCGCGCTACCACGCCTGGCTAATTTTTTGATTTATTGTAGAGATGAGGTCTCGCGAAGTTGCCCAGGCGGATCTCGAACCCGTGGGCTCAGGCAATTCACTCACCTCGGCCTCCCAAAGTGCTGGGATTACAGACTGAGCCACCGAGCCCGGCCGGCTGACATTTCTAATATCTCTTCTAATATGTCTTCAAGCCTCATCCTTTTTTTCCAGATAAATGTGGAAGCTTGAAATCAATTGATATTTTCAAGCATGGCTATAAGTTGGCTTCACAAAGATTATGGGAAATAAAATTCTTAAATCATATCATTCAGGTGTATGAGAGTCTAAGACTGGCTATGAGGTTCTTTTTTTTTTTTTTTTTTTTTTAAGACAGAATAAGGCTTTGTTTCCTTTCCTTCCTCCCTTCCTCTTTCCATTTGGATTTGAGAAAACTTCTATTAGCTTATTCTAAGCCCTCTCAAGTGGCATGGTTCTATAGAGGAGCAGTAGGTTGGCTCTGTTTTAGTGTTTTATTGCCTTCAGCATCTTCAATAGGTAGAGGCTGTCTTATGCACCTCCGCTTTCTTCTTATGAGGGTTCATGTGTCATGGTGAGTACAGGGAGAGAGAAGTTTTAGGTTGGTTGAGACCCTTACTGTGACATCTAGAACAGGTCATTTACATTTCTTAACTACCTAATGGAAATGATGGATGTATGCTTCTGAGTATTACTGAAGCATCAATGTTGATAATGAATACACAAGTTCCCTGTGAAGTGCCAAACTGGTATAAAGGGTAAGTACTATGTCCTACTGACACGTTTGTGGGCTAGAACTACTGAGAAGTGTTGCATCTTTTTCCTTCTGTGGAAAAGCATGCTGTATTTCTCACTTGGATATAAGTATGAGATTAATTATACTAGATGATGAATACAATCTACTAAGATTTAGGTATGGCAAATCGACCAATAATTCATTGTTTTCTTAGGCATTTTCTAACATAAGGGAAGAGTTAAGGACAATTTATAATAATGGTAAGCATTTTTTGGTGCTCCTACTGTTTGCTTAATGTTTAAAATGTTTTAGTTTACTTAAGCCTGAAAATATATCAGTAAGATCCTATTACTGACATTTGTTTAATATAGGGAAACTGAGGCATAGAGGGATTAAATACTGATCCAAGATCAGTGATAGAGCCAGGATTAAAATTGACTTAAGACCCCATAATCTAAGCTACCAAACTTCCTCTGCACGTACGCTGTAAATTGTCATCAAAATGTGCTAAATGTTTAAATCAAACAGTGTTTCTGGTTAAGTATGTCCTTGTAAAAGCATTTTTACTCTTCTTTCCTCCCTTAAAATGTATCGAAAGCAATAAAAAGAACAAAAAATAGGAAAAAGAAAAATCTCTTGCTATTCAAAGAAACAATAAAATGGCCATGGCTCCAGCCTGCAATCTGGGAGGCATTTTGGGGCATTCTGCCCCAAATTATATTCTCAGTCCCCAAAGGAGGGAACCATAGAGCAGGAGCATACAGATTTCCCTCAAACATGCAGCCCCGTCCAACAGTTCTTAAGATTTGTAGGACATCTATGGTGGTGGCAGGACTCAGTTTACTAAGAGAGGAATGCCCCTGTGGAGACCCATTTTCATGGTTTTCCATGACAGGGATGGCGCCTCACTGACATTGCGGTCACTGCCATTGTAATCATGATCATAAGATCCCTCTGACCAGAATGGAGAGCAGGGAAGCCCTGTCCACCTACCCAGAATATAGAAAGGACTTGGCTGTCTGCTGTACTAAACCTTCAAGGGCAAAACATTAAGCTCCCCCCACCCAATGAACTTGCCCTCTGGACGACTTCAGCAGCAGTGCCCTTCCCCTTGACATTGCCCTTGCCCCTGCCCTGGCTCGGCAGCCCCAGGTCTGCGCACACTGCTTGCTTCCCAGCTCCTAGCCCTGCAGGAGGGGTAAGGGGAGGCGCCGGGAAGGAGCAGAGTGGTCAAAGCACTGATCTGACTGTTCGGTCTTTGGCTTTTCCGTGTAGGTACCGGAAATGTGAGTCAGGAAGATGAATGTGGGTAATCAGCTTAATTGATTGCTTAAGTAGTGGCACAGATTGGTTCTGAAATCCTGCCATGCTAAAAGTCTAAGTCCCGATATTAGAATTTGTTATACACTTAACTCTGCCTCCTGTATGATTTGGACTATGAGTCAATCCCTCTCTCCCTCCCAAGCAGCCCTTTCAGTTATGCATCTTTTGGTCTTCACTAATTTTGCCCCTGTTTATCTCTGGGTTTTTAATTCTCCAACTGTCTTCATTACCATTTCTGTATTTTGCTGGGGAAGAGGAAATATTCTATGGTGATGCTGAACAATGCTGAGTGGAAGTGTTACCTTCAAGACCCTTTGTTCCTATGGAAGGGTGGAAAAAGAGAAAGGTCTGTTTCTGGGATTGGTGGGTTCACAACAGGGTTTATATATGTATTTCAATCTCTTTTTATTTATGTGTTTTATCAGCAAAGATTTTTGGAGATGCGTGTCCTTGTGAGGTGGATAAAGGTGTCCAGATGGCTGTTTCCTTTTATTCTCCTTAAAACCATTAGTTTAACATATACACAATAGCTTCTGGTCTACTGCATAGATAGTGACAGACTTGGTGAGACTGTGCCCTCAACAATAAACCTGAATTTACATCGTGAATGGCCTTAGACCATCTTCCCCTCCCACATTATTCTTTAGCAAATAGTTGACCCCATTTAAAGAAGAATTGCTGTTTTCATTTAAAAAGAAGTAGGTTAAAAATATATCACAAAAAGAATTACCCTAAAACATAGAAAGAGTTCAGACAGATAAAACTGTATATTTTCAAAGAAATAACAATGTTTTCTCTAAAAGAGAGCTCAAAGGGTTCTGAGAAGAGAATATAATATATCAAGCAGGAAATGAATAGCATGTCAGCAGAACTTAGGCAGGAACTGCAAGAAAATAAAATCATTACAGAGATGAAATACACTTAAAAAGCAGCAAGAATAATGTAAGCACTAAAAACATAGCCAGAGATAGTATTGGACTGGTTTGACCTAAAATGCTAAGGATTTAATTCTAATATACAAAGAGCACTGATAGTCCCTGGTGTAAACTGTTTATAGGGATATGCAAAACAGATGCATTTGATAACTTTAATTCATGTATAGGTGACATGGAACTTGGTGACCCAGCATATGATATTTTGAATGTCTGTGGAGAACCAGGGAATATTATGACTTTGTTGTGTTGTGCCTGATGTCATTGGACAAAGTGATGAAAGAAAAGGCTGAGCTCAGGAATTCTGTTTCTTGACTTCAGCTTAGCATAAATAACCTAAACGCTTCTAGGTGCACCCTGAATTGGAATCTCTACTGTGGCCACAGGGCAGAAATGGCTGAAAACCAGCACAAGCCCTCCTCACGCCATTGGCTGAATTACAACAAAAGGTGAACTCTCAGCCTCTAAGATGTCTACATTCGACACCTTGTGTCTTTACAGTATGAACTGCTGTCACTCAATTGGAATGCCTAAATGCAATTGTAATAATCGGATCCCAAGGTGAGGACAGACAGGGTGAGGGCATTGGTTGGGAAAGAATGAGACACTATAAGTTAGGATGGAAACATGTGAGAAGACTGGAGACACTGAGCTCCTAAATTCTCATGAAGCCACAACATCCCCTCACAGTGAAATTGGCCTTTATGGCTTTCTTTGGGGGGATCAACCCTGCATTGCCTGTGGAAAAAGTACTGGTCTCCCCTGAGGCAAATGCCAAGCAAGACAATGCTGATTCTCCTCAGGACCCATCCCCACCATCCTATCTATTTCTAGACCCATAACTAGACTCGAGTCCCAGCAGGCCCCTAAAGGTGAGGTTCAAAGTGTGACCCATAAGAAAATGTGCTGTACTCCAAAATAACTACTTGAGTCTTCTCATGTATATAAACAGAAGTCAAGGGAACATGTGTGGGAATGGATATTAAAAGTGTGGAATAATTGTGGAAGGAACATATAGTTGGATCAGGCCGCATTTACTGATATGGGATCACTAAGCAGAAATTCCACATTTAATGTTGCAGCTCAGGAAGTCAGTAAAGGCAGTAACTGTTTGTTTGGTTGACTGAAACATGGACCAAAAGATGACCCACTGAGAGTGTGCTGGAGATGCTTCATGTCCCTTTGTTAACACAGAGGAAAGGATTTAAAGGTGTAGGGAGTTTGGAACACTGGAGTGGATTTTTACATAAAACCTACTGACCCACACCAGAGGGTCCACATGGACTTTTCACTATCACTTTCAGAAATAGATTTGTGAGGGGAGTACCAGCATCCCTGAAGAGCTCTGTGATTGTTCTTCCCTGTAGTCCCGACCTCACAGTGAGAACTGCTGTTACTCAACTGGAAAACTTAACTTAATTGGGCCCCAGGGTGGCAGGGGCCAAGTGCTGGCACACAACACCAAAGGCAAGGTGGATGCATTGTTGTAATGGACCACAGAAGCAAAGCAACAATCAAAATAGTCTGACTTGTATAGATCTATGGCATTGTATAGTTAATTATGATGTTCCTAGAAATGAAATAGATAGGAAGCCCAGTAAGTTCTTATTTTATGTGTATCAGCAGACCACTTTCAGGTCAAAGGAACAGAAATCTAACTCTAGTCATAAAAAAACAGAGGCTCATGACCTGTCAATCAGTTCCCAGACATGAGCCAGTTCTTTATTAAAAAAAAAAAAACGATTGAAAGACGAGGAGGCCAGGTCCACTCCAGAGAGTGGTACACTACTGAGAATTTAAGCTTTTAATCTTTCCTTCACCTTTCTCCAAATGGACTTACAGCATTTTACCATGTAACTGTGCATTGGGGAAAAGAAAATAATAAGAACTTTGAGGACTAATCGACATTGATTCTGAACTGACAGTGATTCCAGGAGACCTAAAATGTCACTGCCGCCAGTCAATATGGAGGTCAGGTGATCAGCAATGCTTTAATTCAGGTCCAACTCATAGTGGGTTCAATGAATGAGTCCCTAAACCAATCATGTGGTTATTTCGTCAGTTTCAGAATTGATAAGTTGTATGGACAGTGGGCAGAATATCCACATTTGTTCTGGAACCTGTGTAGTGAGAGCTTGTATGCTGGGAAAGACACACGGAAGCCATTATAGCTGCCTCTACCTAGGGAAATAGTAAATAGACAGGAATAGAAATTAATGCCACCGTTAAGAAACTGAATGATGCACATGTAATGATTTTCATCACATCCTAATTCAACTCTCCTATTTGGCCTGTGCAGAAGACTGGTGGTTCCTGGAGAATGACAGTGAATCATTGTAAGCTTATCCAAATGGTGACTCCAATTACAGCTGCTATATCATGTGAGGTTTCGGTGCTTGAGCAAATGAAAACATCTGGTATCCGGTTTGCAGCTATTGATCTGAAAAACGCCTTATTCTTCATTCCTGTCCATCAGGCCCACCAGAAGCGTTTGCTTTCAGCTGGCAAGGTCAGCAATACACCTTCACAGTCCTACCTCAGGAGTATAACAACTCTCTGGCATTGTGTCACAATTAGGTTTGCAGGGATCTTGGTTCCGTTCCCTTCCACAAGATATCATACTGGTTCATCATATCGATGATGTTACACTGACTGGACTTAGTGAGCATGACGTAGCATCTAGTCTGGACTTACTGGTCAGACATTTGTTTGTCAGAGGATAGGAAATAAATTAAACTAAAATCTCAGGGACTTTCTACCTCAGTGAAATTTCGAGCAGACCAGTGTGTGTGGAATATCAAGATATCCCTTCTAAAGCAAAGGATAATTTGTTGCATTTGGCTGCTTCTATAACCAAGAAAGAGGTACAATGCCTAGTGGGCTTATTTGAATTCTGGAGGCAACACCTTCTTCATGTGAGTGTGTCACTCTGGCCTATCTACTGAGTGCCCCAAAAGTGTGCTAGTTTTGAGAGATGAACAGAAGGCGAGAAGACTCTGTAAGAGATCCAGGCTGCTTTGCAAGCAGTTCTGCCACTTGAGCCTTGTGATCCAGCAGATCCAACGGTGCTTGAGGTGTCAGTGGCAGATAGTGATGCTGTTTGGAGCCTTTGGCAGGCCCCCATAGGTGAATCATGACCGAAGCCCTTAGGATTTTGGAGAAAGATGCTGCCTTCAACTACAGATAAATACAAGACAGTTCTTGGCCTGGCACTGGGCCTTAATAGAAACTAAGTTCTTGACCATGGGCCATCAAGTTACCATGTGACCTAAGCTTCCCATTATAAACTGGGTGTTCTCTGATTCACCTAGCCATAAGGCTAGGGTATGCACAGGCTACTTCATCATCAAATGGAAATGGGATATACATGATAGTACCTGAGCAGGTCCTGAAGACACAAGTTACATGAAGAAGGGGCCCAAATGCCCACAGTTTATTCCTACTCACTCCCTTCTCTCTCCTGCCTGCACCTATGGCCTCACGAGGTGTACCCTATGATTAACTGACAGAAGAAGAGAACACTAGAGCCTGGTTTACAAAGAGTTCTGCATGATATGTAGCCATGACCTCAAAATAGACAGCTACAGCTCTACAGTCCTTTTCTGGGACATCCTTGAAGGACAGTGGTGAAGGGAGATCTTCTCAGTGGCAGAACATAGGGCAGTGCGGTCAGTTGTGCACTTTGCTTGGAAGGAGAAATGGCCAGAGATGTGATTATATATCGATTCATGGGCTGTAGCCAATGATTTGGCTGGATGGTCAGGGATTTGGAAGGATCATGATTGGAAAATTGGTGACAAAGAAATTTGTAGAAGAGTTATGTGGATAGACCTCTCTGAATGGGCAAAGAAGGTGAAGACATTTGTGTCCCATGTGATTGTTCCCCAAAGGGTGACCTCAGCAGAGCGAGACTTTAAAAATCAGGTGCATAGGATGACCCATTCTGTGGATACTAGTTAGTATCTTTCCCAACCACCCTGTTATTACTTCATGGGCTCATGAATAAAGGAGCTATGGTGGCTGGGAAGAAGTTTATGCATGGGCTCAGCAACATGGACTTTCATTTACTAAAACTGAACTGGCTTTGGCTACCACTGAGTGGTCAAATTGTCATCAGCAGAGACTAACAGTGAGTTCCTGTTATGGCGCCCTTCCCCAGGGTGATCAAACAGCTACCTGGTGGCAAGTTGATTGCACTGGATAAGCATTTTGTCCTTACTGGAATGGACACTTTAGATATAGATTTGCCTTCTCCGTATGCAAAGCTTCTGCCAAAACTACCATCTCTGGACCCAGAGAATACCTTCTCCAGTGTCATAGTATTCCACACAGCATTGCTTCTGACCAAGGACCTCACTTCACAGTCAAAGAAGAATGGCAATGGACTTGTGCTCATGGAATTCAATGGTCTTACCATGTTTCCTGTCACCCTGAAGTAGCTAGCTTGATAGAACAGTGAGATGGCCTTTTGAAATACAGTTATAGCACCAGTTAGGTGACAGTACTTTGCAGGTTAGGGCAGTACTTTGCAGGTTGCAGGCAAGGTTCTTCAGAAGACTGTATATGCTCTGAATCAGTATTCAATATTTGATACTATTTCTCCCATAGCCAGGATTCACAAGTACAGGAATCACAGGGTAGAAATGAGAGTGGCACTACTCACCATTAGCTCTAGTGACCCACTAGCAAAAATTTTGTTCCTATTCCTACAACTTTATGCTCTACTGGCCAAGAGGTCTTAGTTCAAAAAGGAAGAATGCTTCTACTGGGAGACACAACAACTGGTTCAAATGAAGTGGAAGTTAAGATGCTATCTGGTCACTTGAGGCTCCTGGTGTCTCTGAATGAACAGGCTAAGAAGGGCGTAACGATGGTTGCTGGGATGACCGATTCCGACTATCTAGGGGAAATTAGCTTGCTCTTCCACAAGGGAGGCAAGGAAGAGTACGTCTGCAATATAGGAGATCCCTTAGAGTGTCTCAAACTACCTGATTTCAAAATATACTACAAAGCTATAGTAATCAAATCAGCATGGTTCTGGCATTAAAAAAGGCACATGAACCAATGGAACAAAAACAAATCAATCTATATATGGTGAATTGATTTTTGACAAAGGTGTCAGAAAACACAGTGAGGAGTGACAACTTCTTTAATATGTGGTGTTGGGACAACTGGATATTTGCATGTAGGAGAATAAAATTAGACCAATATCTTATACCATATATAAAATTGACTCAAGATGAATTAGAGACTTAAATGTAAGACCTGACACTGTAAAATACTAGACAAAAATAAAGGGGGAAAATCTCTATGACATTATTCTGAGTAATATCACTTTGGCTATAAACCCCAAAGCACAGACAGTAAAACTTTGGCTATAAACCGCAAAGCACAGACAGTAAAACTGAAAATACATAAGGGGATTACATCAAACTAAAAAGTTTCTGCATAGCCAAAGAAACAACAGAGTAGAAAATCTATAGAATGGGAGATTATGTGTGCAAATTATACTTTCAATAGGGGACTATTACTCAAAATATGTAAGAAATTCAAACAACTCAATGATAAGAGAACAAATAAGCTAATTAAAAATGGGCAAAGCTGAATACATATTTTCAAAAGAAGACATACAAATGGTCAACAGGTTTATGAAAGAAAACACTCAACATCACTATTCATTAAGGGAATACAAATTAAAACCACAATAAGATATAATCTCACTTGTTAGAATGGCTATTATAGGCTGGGCACAGTGGCTCAAGCCTGTAATCCCAGCACTTTGGGAGGCCAAGGTGAGAGGATTGCCTGAGACCATGGGTTTGAGACCAGCCTGGACAAATTGGTGTGACTTCGTCTCTACAATCCAAAAAAAATTAGTCGGGTGTGATGGCGCATGCCTGTAGTTCCAGCTGCTTGGAAAGCTGAGGCAGAAGGATCACCTGAGTCTAGAAGGTCAAGGCTGTGGTGGCCTTGAGCATGCCACTGCAGTCCAGTCTGGGCGACAGAGTGAGACTCCAACTAAAAAAAAAAAGAATTACTATCATAAAAAAGACAAAAGGTAAGTGTTGGTGAGAATGTGGAGAAAAGGAACTCTTGCATCCTATTGGTGGAGTTCTGAATTTGGTTTGTATCTCCATTAGGAAAACCAGTTACGGTATGGAATCAGCCTAAGTGTCTATCAACAGGTGAATGAATACACAAAATGTGGTGTATATATCTTCAGTCTTAAAAAAGAAAAAAATCTTGTCATTTTGTGACAACATGGGTTAACCTGGAGGAAATTGTGTTAAGTGAAGTAAACCAGCCACAGAAAAACAAAATTCTGCATAATCTCACTTACTTGTGGAACCTAAAATAGCCAAACTCATAGAAACAAAGAATATAATGGTGGTTACCAGGGACCAGGTGTGGATGTTGGGGAGATGTTGGTTAAAGCATACAAACTTTCTGGTATAAGATAAGTATGTTCTGGAGAATTACTGAACAGCATGGTGACTGTAGTTAATAATAATGTATTATGTACTTAAATTTTGCTAAGAGAATAGGTCTCAAGTATTCTCACCACACACACACACACACACACACACACACACACACAATGGTAACTATGTGAGGTAATAGTTCAATTAGCTTGACTGTGGTAATCATTTTGCGTATACGTGTATCAAAACATTACAATGTACACCTTAAATGCATACAATTTTTATTTGTCAATACCTCAGTCAAGCTGGAAATAGTAATGTAATTTTCATAGGTCACAAAAGGAAACTATCTTTCATGAGTGACTCAACATATTTACTAAAAATCTTTAGAATTTTTTATACTATTTGGCCAGAAAAATCAGGAAATCTCTCCTAAGGACAGACAATAAGAGATGTACAAAAAAACTTATGTAAAGTTACAATTACAGTTACTTATAATTAAAAAAATCCCAAGTTTAAAAAGGAATTAAATAATTTGTGGTATATTAATATACAGAATATATTAATATGGAAAAAATAATATGCTAGAACCCTAACACAAGAAATTGTTCATGGTATCTTGTTATTTTGTGAAAAAAACTAGAACGAAAAACTACAACAGAAAAATAATGAATATATGCATAATATTAATAGTGTGGTTTTTTTCCTACATAAAGGATGAAAGAATTACTGGGACATTTTATTTTATTTTCTTCCTGTGTTTTTCTATGAATTTTGAATTCTTATATTGTAATAACATAAAACATAAAAAGACTTTAACAATTGTATTTGTAATTATCAAATCTAACCAATCTTCTGAAACACTCTTAGTTATACTTGGTATTCTAAAATTTATGTGGAGACATTTCAAAATGCATGTATCTTGTAGAAGGATTTATTTCTTTTGGCTGGAGAAGTTTGATCCTGCAGTTTTTGTTTTCTGCAATAATTGCACATCTCTCTCCTTCTGCATGATCTTCTCTGAAATTCACTGAAAGAAAGAAATGTCTGGGAATCATTACAGGGAGTCCACAATAAACATTTCTGGCTGTGAAACTCTAAAAGGAATAGAAGTCTTGCTTTTTCATATAAAATCTACCACCAATAGGATGCTAGCAAGCACTGTGAATGACTCAACAATAATATCTATGTGTAGGTCTAGTTATCCATAGGAAAAGGAATATAAAAGATGATTTCAAGATGACCAATTAATTAAAGGAGTATAAAGGGGTAGCAGAATGATGTTATGAAAGTGGGAAACTAGGAACATTTCTTGTTTTCATGCAAACAGGCTTAGGAAAGAAAGACAGAAAATAAATAGAAGCAGAGTAAACCTACTGTATTACTCAGGAAAATGTGTTACTAAATCTGTCTTCAGGGCCCAGGAGTGATTCCAGAGGCCCAAGATGTTTTACTGTTTACTTCAAACCAGAGAAACACTTAATATCACTCATTACTGATTTTCTTTTTATGTTTAGTTGCTAAAGACACCACAGCTTCTATTTTAATCGGAGTGGCTTATTGATCTTAATGGGCATACTTTTGTACACCGAAAGTTGACAGAAAAATATATTATTAACCTTGCCAAGAAACAAAGCAGTTAGAAAAAATTGTGGAGGATCAGTAGCTCAAGAATGAATGTAGATTTTTAAAAGTATTTTTTAAATTTAATTTTTTTGACGTTTTTAAAAAATTTTATTTTATTTTTTTCCTTTTCTTTATTTTAAAGATGTGGGGTACAGTTCAGGATTAGGTACACAAGTAGTCATCATACAGGTAAAATTTGGGCTTCCCTTTGGTCCCTACTTTGCCTGGCTTGAGATCAGGTACTCATATTGATGTTATGTACCCCCATCCTTTCCCCTGGCAGTGTCTCCCTACTGCCAATCCCTTTCTTATAGTACGTAAATGTTCAGGGTCCACTTATGAGTGAGAACATGTGGTACTCAGTTCTTAGTTTGAATGTAGATTTAAATAAGTGAAAATCGCAGCAAAATCTTTATTAAGATTTGCATCATCTTAATTTTGCAATAATTTACCATAATTTCAACAAGAAAGCTCTAACTAGAAAAAGATAAATTGTTAAAAAATAGGTTTCCAGTAAGTAACTACCTTAATAAATTAATAACTGCTCTGTTGAAAGACTCTTTTGCACAAAATAGTTGAAAAGTTAGAATACTGTATGCCTAGTAAAAAGGAAATTGTTATATGATACATTATAATCATGTAATAGTCACTATAATATAATATAAATATTAAAATGATGGTTATTGACACTATACAGTAGCATGTAAATATTTATGTCTTAATGTTAGTTAAAAAATCAGAATATTAAGTTACATATATTGAAACATATGTGTCACAGTATATGAGGAAAAGTTAATGGAAAGAAAGAGTCTAGTCTACTATTTTTATTTCTAGTCTACTATTTTTTTCTGCTTATATTTTTACTTATAGCATTGATTAGGGTAATGGTGTTTTTTTTTCTACAAAATTTCCAAATTGTGGTTATATGAAAAATGATTTCCAAAAAAAATAACAACTCATATTCATCCGCAGATTTAAAAAACATTGCCTTAGTGTCAAAACCCTCCAAAAATTCTTCTCAGATCGAAATGACCTCATATTAATTTTCTTAATTTAGAAAACATAACAGAAAGCATAAAGTTTATTTTTTTTACATTAGCATGTGACATACTGTTTTCCAAAGAGCCTAAATTTTTTAAAAATCACAATAATTTATTCTACCTGGGATTAGATAAGGGAATGCATTTGGAAATTATTTTACAAATAAAAGCATTATAAAAATAAAAGTTATCTATCATTGATGTCTCTATTTTCCATGGTTTAGAGTTGTGAATACAGTAGACACACGTTTAGTAAGTGTTTATTAAATGAATGAATGAACTCATCAAGACTAATGACACGAGTCAAATGATGGTGTTTCACGATTGCTTAAAAACTGGGAGACTTTAAATGAACATCACATTACAAAGTTGTCTGTAGCGGGGTACAAAGCTCTCCTCAAATCCAAATTTGTGTCTAGTTTAAACTGAATTCAGAGGAATATTAAAGGCAGTTTGTATGAAAAGAGGACACACACAAGAGGCAATCAACAGGGCAAGGTAGAAGGGATGGAAGAGGAAGATTGGAATGATAGGTAATGAATAGTGAGGGCTCACATGAGCCTCAATTTTAAAATTATTTTAATTTAGCATTACTTGGAAGAGCAATGTTCTCCCTCACAGGTCATATTCATGAGGAAATGCCAGGGCCAAACACCAATGGAGACCTTTCCCCCGCTGCTGGCAAAGGTTGCAACCAAAATCGATCTCCAAGCCCTCTCAGTCTGGTGAGAGGAGAGTTGAGATTTTCATTGGTTGCGGTTGTTTAGGGTAAAGAAGCTTTCTGCCTTGATAGGCTAGACTGGACTACATGAAAGCGGTGTCTGTTGGGTGAGGCCTAGATAGAAGCAGGCCTATTTGAAAAACAAAGATTTTATTGAGTAAAAGGGCACCTCACTTTAAGCATCAAAAGTAGAGTTTGGGAAAGTTAAGCATTTGTTACAGAGATGACCCTTCTGCAGCAGATGTAAGGTCACACTGCCTCTAAGTGCCCAGTTTTGACTGCCTGTAGGAATTCCAGTGTATACCAGCTTTCCTTGCTTCAGTATTTCTGGAAGCCCCTGGGAAAAGCTCACCATTTAGAAAAATCAGGAGAGAATTTGTTGCCACCTCCATCACCTGGCTACTGCTCTACCCTCTGTTCCCCACTCTCTTCACCCTTCAGCTGCAAGCATCTCCACCACATTCCCCCATGACTGCCTGCTAGATGGTCCAAGACTTTGTGAAGGCTTGGAGGTCATCTGTGTGTAGCTGTTTTTCAGCTCTTCACACCCCTCCCCTCTCTGTGAAGCTATCCACCTGCTACCTGGCCACTCACCTGGTGCCCAGGAGCATATCTCTTCCTTGGAGTCTAGAACCCTCAACCCTAAAGGGCTCCAAACATCCACATTTTCCCACTTCCCTTTCAGGGTGACTGAGAATAGCCATTCCCTTCTCCTTTCAGGGAAAAGGTCACAGGAATAAGGTTTTTCCCTGAAGACTCCAGAATAAATCAGGACAATATACGTTTTCCCAATTTAGCCTGTTCAATCTTTAATGACACCGAATGTGGAATAAAGAGGTCAGGCCCAGGATGGGCTGTCCTGTTCAGGCCGGTTATTTTATTTTTATTTTGTTGTTGTTGTTGTTTTGTTTTTTCACAGTCCTGTAGCAGTGTAGGTGGAAGAGAGCATCAGGATTCTGCCCCGGCCTCTCGCCTGCTGTCTTTTCCAGCCTGTCTCTGCAACTCCTGAACACAAACGCTGCCAGAGAAACATATTGCTCTGCCTCATGAATTCATGTATAAGAAAAGGACATTATACATCCACACTTAGGGAAGAAACATTTCTCTATTGACTATATAAACTGTAGAAACATAGATCTGCTAAAAGATCTGCCCAATTTACATTTCTAAACAGAACCTTTGGCTTTGGTTGAAACAGATTGCATCTGGGTTTGCATTTAGGTCTTCCCCAGAGTCGTGGGTGGGTATTACATAACCAGAGGACCTCTCAAGTGGCTTTTCACAAAGCTAAAACACCGTCATCCTTCCAAGCAAGTCCAAGCTTCCACCTTTGAAGAGAGAGGCTGCTTGCAATTTTTCCAGCTTGAAAATAAAACATACTAAAGAAGAATTATGAGGAAAGACTAATCCTAGTAGATATTAAAATGCTTTAAAAAGTTACAGTAATTAAATCACTTATTAACTGAGGTAGAAAAAGAATAATCAAAGAAACAGATTACAGAGTCTAGAAATAGACCTGCATACATTTTGGAGTTTGACATCTGAAATCAGTGAGGCAAAATTAGATTAGTGATAAATTACATTTGGACAACTGAAAATTTGTGGAAAATAGGTAGCACCTTACCTCATGTCTTATGCCAAAATAGATTCCAAATAATTAAAATGTTTTTACTTAAATAATTCAATCAGAAAAGTACTAGAAAAAATACTAGCAATCTAAAAAAGAATTTTGGGTAGGTAAGTTCTTAGGGCCTGACACAAAACTCAGAAGTTTTAAAGCACAAGATTAATGAATTGGGTGACATTAAAAAATGTAAACAATTCAATATTTTAATAATACTGTAAATAAATTTTAAAAACTCAAAAGACAAAGCAGAAAAAATGTGAACACATATGATAAAGATATAGTAATTTCTTATATGTCTGTATAGTAATTTCTTATATATGTCTGCATGCATATATAAAGAGGGCATTATAAGTTCAGATTTAGGATTGTATCCTTAATTTTATTCATAATTAAAGAAATTTAATTGCAACAATAAAATACAATTTTAACCTATTGGATATTGGCAAGGGTGTGGAAAAGAAAACACTTTGCTTGCAAGCATTATGGATGACAGTGCTCTGACATCATCTATCAAAATTTACAACATGCATACTTAAGTCAAGGATTTCACTCCTGAGATATACTTGCACGAGTACATAAAGGTATATATACATATATAATTTAACCGAAATATGGCTTGTAATAAGTAAGTGGAAGTTACCTAATGATCACCTATGAGAGGACTCATTCAATCTTAGTCTGCCCAAACAATATTCAGTCCTGAAAAAGAATAAATTCGGACTGGGTATACTGATATGGAAAAATGTCCAAATACATTGAGTTTAAAAAAAAGTGACAGAACACTATGCTTTTGTGTGATTCCCATTTGGATATTTTTAAAAAGCATTATGTATAAATGTTTCTGCATATGTAGAAACCATTTCTCCAGGGATATAAAATAAGTTGTTAAGTGTGGTTATCTGTGGCGAGAGCACATTTGGGGTAGTCAGATGACAGGGAGAGGAGTTTTATCTTTTATCATATTTTCCATTCTGTGTAATTGAAGATTTGGCTCTGAATATGTAATATTTTTACAACAAATAATACTTAATTTTGGGGTCCAGTCTTGGCTAGGGTACTACATTCATTATATGTAGGAAATTTAGGCATTGATGTTTGCCTGGAGGTTGAGGGAGCCAGACAGGGTAAGAAGCATGTGTGGTAACTTCACAACGTGGGACCCCTTATCTCTTTCCCACATGCCACCCCAAGGAATGCAGTGTCACCAGTCACCTTCCTAGTTATCTCCTGCCTCTGCCCAAGAAGCAACAGTAACAAGGTTTTGCCAGGTCAGGTCTCTTGACTTCCTCTTCCTTTGTCTTTGGTCTGCCCTGATCTTTTCTCCTTCTCCTTCCCTATCACAGCTCTCCCCTGCTGTTGTGCAGTGCAAAGGGTGACCCCTGGCACTGTTCTCACTTTCCAGAGTTCTATGGGGACCCAGGTCTGCCCTCGGTCTGATAACAGCCTGTCATAGTACTCCAGGACCCACCCTCCTCTTGAAAAAGATGGTACCAGGGAGAAGCCATTGTAACGGAGCAGACTCCAGCAAAGCTTTCTTTTCTAGGCTCCAACATTAAGGTTCCGAAATGGTAAACAGCATCTTATGCTAAATTGCAATAAATGCTCTTGTGCATTAGAAAACATTAGAGTCGCTTATGGCAACAGCTTGAGAATTGCTCAGGGAGTATTAGGAAAATGAACAATCTTTGACATAGCCTGCAAGCTTGCATTTGTTATCACTTTGGAAAGAAAGTACCAACTGAGAGAACTCTAGAATGTGACAGCTCTCAAATATTTTTGTCTTTCCTCTTTCTCTTTGCTTTTCTGGGCAGCCAGACATGACCCTTTAAGTTGAATTTTCACAAGTGCCTGAGGAGTTGGCTGCTGAATATTCTTTAAGCTTTATTTCTTTTTCTTCTGTACCAAAAGCAGCATTTAGGCTCCAGTCAATGGCATGGAAATGATAGGATGGAAGGCTAAGGACCTGGAAAGTTTCATTATTGATAAGTCACTGCCCTAAAGGAAAAGTGGAGGGAGCTCAGTTAGACTTTGCTGCTGGCGAAGAGACTCTCCAAGCTCCACTAGGCATAGAGGGCAGCTGCCTCTTGCCTGCAAATTTTCTCAGTTCAGGGATATGTCCTTGGGAACTCATCTTCCGCAGTTGCGGTAACTTTTATCTGAGGTGCAAGGTCCTGGAGGGTGGGAAAATGCTAGAGGGTAAGCCAGATGCTGTGTGTGTGTGTGTGTGTGTGTGGTGTATGTGGGCTGTGGACAAGAAAAAACTGGAACTAATTCTATTATTTCTTCTTTGGGCCATCAAGGGATGCTCCTTGGTTCAGATGGCCTGGCTGAGAAGAAGCAGACACTCAGTGCCGCCCTGTGTGATGCTGTTCACACTCGTGTGTGTATGTGTGTGTGTGTGTGTGTGTGTATGTTAGTGAGAAAGAGAAAGAGACAGAGAGATTCTGAGAATGAGAGAGACTTGAGTTTTATGCCAAATAATTCAGACAAATGAATCTTTGCCATACATTTGTCAGGCAAGAGCTTATATTTTATGGTGCTCTATGTTAATCAGGCCACAATTTCTGATACAATTGTTGTTCGTAGTTGTTTTTGAAATCAGAGTATATTCCCTAAACCAATAGGGAATGGCATGGGATTACAGGTGACAATGGAGTGTTAGCCAAGAGATTCAGAACATCTGCCTCCCACTTAGGCCCAAACT
Source organism: Tarsius wallacei (assembly GCA_963574415.1). Taxonomy (NCBI): domain Eukaryota; kingdom Metazoa; phylum Chordata; class Mammalia; order Primates; family Tarsiidae; genus Tarsius; species Tarsius wallacei. Next base: position 37,864 of record CAUYQG010128937.1, read on the forward strand.
CCTATCCTTCCTGGAAAGTTCTCTAGGGAGGTACCCTCAATATGAAATACTCAGAGAGTAAATTGACAAAGCTTCATGTTCATCAGTTCAGTTTGGGCTTGAGGTCTCAGTCAAGAGCCCTCTGGTGAAACTGACTGGACTGCATGAGCATAATTTTTTATTTTCTGGCAGCTAGTTATACCCAATCCATCATATCTGCCAGTTGCAGGGAAGTGGAACTACAGAGAGAGAGAGAGAGAGATTATAAGAAAGAATGCGATTGTTTCCAAGCCAATGCCTAAAATGAGTTGGCTGTAAGTGGAACCAGAGTCTCAGGCTGGCTCTTGAAAGAGGAACAGAGAGTTGAGAAAAATAGCCTGGGGCCAACTCACCACTCCAGTGGCACAGTAGACAGCAGGAAGGAGAGCCATTCCCAAGTGCACTTCCTGCCCAGAAGTGTCTTGGAATAAGGTGATCAGACCAATCCCAGTAGTTACCCTGCTTCCAGAGGTGTTTTGCCGCAGGAAGGGGAAGAGATTATGAAGCCTGTGTGTGTATGGGGTAAGGGGGATGGAAGGAGGCACTAGAGAGTTCCCTCTTCCCTTTTTTGGGATTTCTTGAGGACCTTAGAAACCATCTAGTTCAATCCACACATTTTAGAGATGTGGAAATATATTTAAATAAGGTGAATCTTCCCAGCAGAGCCAGGATTAGAGCCAAGGACTTTGGCTTAGAGACTCTTCCAGTTGCCCTAAACCACTTGCATGTGTGAAAGCATGGAAGTAACTGCAAATGTGAGGACACAGAAGAGGTCTGTGGGGAAACCATGCATTGCTCAGATTCACCTCCCAGTTTGGAACTCATTTTAGGAACCCACCATAAAAACAAGTGTCCCACAAATTGATTGAATATCCCATAGTTTAGGAATCATAATATTGCTTCCATGATGTGAATTTATGTGTGTATAAGGACATATATTTTTCTGAACACATCATACAAACCTGAACATTGTAAGGAAAGGTTTGTTATTAAATTAGAGCTACAGATGGATAGTTTTCTTTTAACTTCGGGCTTTGAGGTCATGCTCATTGAAACGTGTAAGAAACCAAACTGACTATATTAAATGTAGTGGTTTTAAAAGCCTACAACTGCCTTTTTACAAACCACTGTCCTCATTTAGCAAACCCATGGAGATGGATAAAGTAGAATCTTTCCAACATAATGACTGTTCTTCAGAATAATTTCATAAAAATAGACTTAGCACAGACCAATTATTTCCACTCTTGTCTGAAAAGCAAGTGAAGGGTCTGAAGCATGCCTTCAGAAACCAGTCCCAGGGTGGGGATGGGGGGGTTGGAATTGGCATTGCTGTGATTCTCTTTTTATTTCTGATTATGAAACCAATTTATGACAATATCCAGGAAAAGTTTTGGAGGAAGGGCCATGAACTGGGAGAAGTTGGTAAGTGAATAAAGAAAACTTACCATATGTAACCAGCTAATCTGTAATTGGACTGTAATACAAACACAAGAAAATAAGTATATGTGGAATCTATAATTGTAGAAATCAGTTAGAACCAGTTGATCTCTAGTGAGTTGAGATCTAATTTATCCTTTATTTGACAGAGGATTCAGCGTGCATCTTCAACACCTTGGTATAAATAAGGAGACTGTGAAGTGGATCTCCAAGATGATAGTATCTGTTGCTGTATGTTAATTATAAAATTAAATCCTATGCTCCTAACTTGTTCCAATTGTGAGTGTCAAGATTTTACCACCTGTTTAAGTCAACAGTAAAGAACATAAAATGGTAGCATGAGAAATCTTAAACTTGGATGCAGATTTTTGGGTTTAAGTTGTAAACTCCCACTCCTTGGATAAAGAATCTTGGGTAAGTTATCCCTTTTGTGCTATAGTCTTCCAGTTGGGATCTATTTAGCTGCCTCAAAGAATAGGTGTGATGATTAAATAAGAGAGTGTGGGCATAAAAGTACTAAGCACAGAGCTTTGTACATATTAAGCTCAGTGAATGCTGGGGGTTCAATATCCTGGCTTCTGGTATATTACATACATTTTACATTAGCTGTATTACATACATTACATACATTAGCTATATTTCCCTTCCTTTCTGCCTTGTATCCAACAGTCTACTGCTCTTAGGATCCCATTTCTAGTGACAGCAATAATCATTTTAAACTAACTAAGTGGTTTTATACCCAGTATGCATGGTTTATATTTTATAGTTCCTATCTCCAGATAAGCACAAATATTCTCTGTGACTAAGTCAGATTCTATATAGGCAACAGAATTCCTGAGACCAAGAGAGTCTATGAAGCTCTTTTACATGTTGATATTTAGAATAATAATTTAGACTGGAATCTTCAGGGCATGGAACATTCAAGGACCCTTTTCATTAAAGTTATTTGGAAATGCAGCTTGAGATTAATTTAATGAGGACTCTGGCCTAGAAGCAAGCTAAGTACTTCTAGAATTCACATAAATTATTTCATTTAGCGAAACAGTTTCTCATTACGAGAGAGATTTCTCAATGCCTTGGTGATGAGCCCCACTCTTGTGAAACTCTTCTTGGCAAGTTTCTAGAAGATATCATAGTTCACTCTGAGATGTTCAGCGACATAAAGGGGCACAAACAGACTGCCTAAAAGAAAAATTGGTGGCTGTCCAATTCATGTGCTCTTCTTAGTGATAAAAGTGAAGATTAAAAAAATTACACTGAGAATGAGCTTCAGAATGGAAGGGTGTTCAGCAAGTTCCTGCTCCACTCTTACTATCCATTTATTAGTCATTTCCTATATGCCAGGTACCATGCTAGCCTTTTTGACATATCATCTAATTTAACTTTTACAACAACTCCGGTATGTATTACTATTTGATTTTAAAGTTGAAGTAGCTGAAGTTAGAACAGGTTCAAAATGTGGTTCATTAGTGGTGGGGTTTAGATATAAACCTAGGTCTGATTCCAAAGACCAAGGTCTTAACCACTATATTAATACTCTGCACACGAGTTTGAGGTATGTGCTTTGGGTGGGTGGAGGCTTTGATCTTCATCATGTTGTTAAATGCTACATAGTCAACAAGTCCTGGGGCAACTGAGATAGTCTCTGGGGTATAAATTTGAAGAAAGATTTGCCTAGATTACTATCTTTGAGGGTGTGAATCCTGTAGGAGTTCAGAATAAATTTGAACAAAACAGACCTACCTGGTTCCTTTAAACCAGAAGTGGAATCCGATTTAAATAGGGAGCCATTTTGTTCTAATTCTTTCATTCACCAAGGTGTGTTCACTGCCTACCATCTGCCAGGCACACTTCTAGGCACCCGTGACACATTAGGAAGCAATATACACAAGACTTAGGCTCTCCTTTTATACTAATTTGTATCCTAGACTCTGAAGTACAGAGTCATCCTGGATTTCCAAAGAAGAAAGGAGTATACAAGTTTGAAACTCTGCGATGGAGATGGTCTGATGAGTTGATTGCTTTTATAGCCTCCAGTGAAATCTCCCTCTTTGTTCCTTGTGTCTAAATAAATGTCAGGAATAATGAAAAGGTTGAAACTGACATGTTTCTATCAACAAATTCACACTGGTTGAATGTAGTGGAATAAAATGAGCTCAGAAATCACTCCCCCTCAAGGTATGCTGCTCTGCTTTTATCATTTGTGATCTTCGTTGGTGCTTTCGGTATTTGTTGGATTTATAAAGGGTCGTAGATATAAGTACAAATGGGAGGCATGAACTGCTATTTATGTTTGCCTTGGGAAGACAAATAAATGTATCCAAAGAGTCTCTGCTAGACAAATATGAGAATGATAAGGAGTTTTAAATTCAGTAAATGTTTATGAGGGAGTATCAAAAACAATGCCTCTATGGGGCAAATTAAGCGATATACAGCAATGTTCAGTTAAAACAAACAAACAACAACAAAAAAAACAATGCCCCCCCCCATAAACCCCTGAGTAAGAAGCTGATCAAATGCTTCTTCGTATCTAAGGTCAAGAAGAGGAGACAGTCAGCATAAACTCTTGTGGATTTCAAAGGCCAATGTCCAAAGACCAGAGAACTGTGGAATACTGTAGTCAATGACTCTGAGAGAAAACTGTAATACAGCGACTAAGCTCAGGGATTCTGGAGCTGTAATGTCTGGGTTCAAATGTTTGGCTCTGTCTCTAACCAGCAGTGTGACCTTGGTATACTACTTAACCTCTCTGTGCTCCCCCTTTCTCATCTGTATAACAAGAATAGCACCTACCTCAAACTTTCCCTATGAAGACAGAATGAGTTAAAATGCTTACAGCATTCAGGAAGGTGCCTGGCACACAACAAGTGTTCAATCTAAGCTGGCTATCATTGGTTATGGGTTGCTTGTACTGGGGGGCTTCCAATCATCCTAACTTATATCTTTAATGCATCCTCCCAGACACATAACAGTGGGACCCTACCATAGAGCTTGTATTTAAAATTAGTCTGACAACTCTATGACCTGCTCTGTTCTACAAAACCCTTGGATGTTGTCTTTGAGATGCTTCTATCCCTCGTGACAGGAAGCAAACAGGGGATAGGAGGGAGGGAGAGAAATGGCGTGTGTTGTTTCCCATTTCCATCACTAAATGGAGCATTGCTTTGAAAGCTTGGGAGTCTAGAATTCTTAATTAAAGTAGCTTCATTATTTGGAGAGCAAACGAGAAAAGAAAGCACAAGCCAAGAGGCTATACATTTTCCAAGTTGTACATAGTTTAACCTGAGGCCATTTGTTACTGTGAATTTAAAGTGCAGCAAATTGGACTTGGGGACTGAGGTCTCTATAATTGGTTTAGATGAAAGGTTCACTTAGAATTCACACGACACTTGCACCCAGTGAGGGAAGCAGCATGTAGCTATATTTAAAAGCTAGTGCTCCTTCTAAAATGTGCTTTTAAACATTCCGGGGGTAAGGCCCTAGTAAGAATTGTCTTTGTTGAGCGCAGCCTAGCTAGAAATGGTCACATGCTATAGTGAGCCACTCTGTGTGCAAAGGGGAGGATGGCAATTTGAATGAACTGGCAACTTGGTTCCTTAATATGTTTTTGAGTTAGGAGATGAATGACTGTTTGCTAGGATGACACTTGTGGGGAAACACTTGGGAATTTCAGACATCTTGGTTTTTCTGTTTCTGATGCAGAAAGGGAAGGAGTATGAAATTACCACAGACAACACAATCCACATGAAAAAATGGCAGCTTTCTTTACCCACATAAAACTATTTACTGAAAACGAGTCTCAATTTAACTCACCACGAGGATGCACCATACTTTATAAGAAGGGAAATTCATATAGCTAGGAGGGGAGGCCTTACTTAAGGAGGCAAGGTGGGTTTTTTTCTCCCTTTTTATTTTTGAGAAAATACATGTTTTTTGAGCCAAGGTTTAATTAAGTGATGATGGAAATAAAATTTAGTGACAAGAAGTACTATTTTTTATTTGATAATACTACATTTTAATATTGGCTTGATATACTCATTCATGGCATGACTTTAGACTGTATCTCCGTGCCTAATTTCCTAATATGTAAAATAAGATTAATAATAACTTCTATTGCGTGAAAATTTTGTGAGCATTGAGTGAATTAATATATGTAAAATGCTTAAAATAATACCAGGTTGCTCATAGTAAGTATTCTAGAAATATTTGCTCTTATTGCTATGATAATATGTACTTACATTTAATAAATACTGTGTTTAGGTGACCAAATACATTATTATTCTAAAGTTCATCAGAAAGAAAAATCATCAAGAAGTATGAAGGTTCACTTCATCTCATTTTCCTTAGTTACCTGCGCCAAATGGTAATCTATTTTTTCTGGTTCACACACCCACAACAAACTTTGATCTTTGAAGAAGGGAGTAGTCTATGTGAGCCTGAGCTATCTATCTATCTATCTATCTATCTATCTATCTATCTATCTATCTATCATCCATCTATCATCTATCTATCTATCTATCAAGTTGGAGTCTCACTCTGTGACCTAGGCTGCAGTGTGGTGTGGCATGATCACAGCTCATTGCAGCCTCAACCTCCTGGTTGTAGGTGATCCTTCCTCCTTGGTTGCCTGAGTAGCTGGGACTACAGGTGTGCACCACCATGCTTAGCTAATTTTTTGACCTTTGTAGAGATGAGCTCTTGCTAACTTGCCTAGGCTGGTCTTGAACTCCTGAGCCCAAGCAATCCTCCTGCTTTGACCTCCCAAAGTGCTGGGATTATAGGTGTCAGCTATTGTGCCCAGCCTCTGATCTTTTACCTTTAAAGTTATTAAATGATGGCAAATATTTCTCATCTACAAAGAAAAACTCTAACTGAATGATTTGTTTTATTTATCAGTATCATGTATCCCCACAAGAACTCAGAGTGTCATTAGAAAGCTTCTCCAGGGTCCTGGTTTGGAATTTCAGATGTAGATCTCAACACTAGAAATTCAGTAGCACAATAAGGATTTACAAAAAGCGTGCCCTTTCTGTATTTATAATAACTCTCCACTTCTTATTGTTTCTGAAGAGACACATGGATTGCACTGTTTCTGTCATATCTATTTTGAAAGAATGGTTGGCAGACTAAGGTGGTAAGATAGTCGGGAAAAAACCCAAGATGTATTCTGATTAAGTAAACTGCTAAACCATATTTTGTTTAATATTAACAGAAGGAAGAAGGCTATATTCTTCATATATCAAGGATTTATATAAAGTGATTAAACATCTTTTTTTTCACCTTCTTGTCTCAGCCGCTTTGAGGTTTGAGCTCCTACAAAGAGCAGTGTAACATAGGAGAAGGAGGTTCTGCTTTTCTCAGGAGAATGATGGAAAGTAAATAAGATGGTGAATCAGTGGTCTGCAGGCATCCACAGAATGGGAAATACTCAGCACTCTTCCTTCCCTTCTCCGCCTGGTATTCTCGCTGTCCCTAGGTTAGCTTCTATGCTCTGCTCACAATAATGGGCTTGATATAGGAGTTCTAGGTCCCTCTCCTCTCCCCCAATCTTCTGAATTCCTGGCATTGACTGTCCTTATGCCAACTGGGAAATTTAGAAAGTCCGTGAGCAACTTGTTACTCTAAGAAAGAACCAGAAACATGGAACTACTGCTGCTTAGGGCCCCATAACAATGCAGTAGAAAAGTTGACAAAGAGGTTTTTGACTTACAGAGGGAAGAACTATTAACTACTAGTGGTGCATTAAAATAAGAGAGTTAAAGTATAGATTCCACCAATACAGAATTAAGTTGATCAAGGTTAAACAAGATAGAGGGAAATGGAGGGAACCAACCAAGAGTAAATCAGAATTTGAAAGGGTGGTAATCCACAGTTAATCAGTGTAATTGCATTTATACAGCATGGAAGGCTTGCCACTGAACTTTGGGAGATACTCCCACTTAGCCATTCTCAACTGGCTTTCTTTTCTGAATCACAGAATGCGGCAGATGATTTGGGGGATTATTTTTTCAATTTTCCTATAGATAATACACTCCAGAAACATAAGAGAGAAGTCCATTTATAACATATAATAGATGCCTTAGGGCAGTAGAGGTTAATTCTCTCAGGTTAAGAAAGCATCCCCATTGTTCTTGTACTACATGTTTCAAAGATGGTGGTGGTGATGTAGACAGCCCGCAGTTGGCAATGCTTGTGTGGCTAGTGAACAGGGTATGTTTTTCTCTCATCTCCCTGACTTCCTGATGTTTATACAATCACGAATCACCACTAATTCACTGCAAAAATATCTACTAATCTCTTTTCCTGTTCTGTGCCAAGATCAGGGTATATAATGATGAATAAAAAACAGATAAAAACAAATAAGGAATAATCAGTGCTATGATGAGGGAAAATTCCAAGAGGTCAGGAAAGAGAGGCAATGATAGTTCTGAGAGTATGGATGGTGAGGGTGTTGGGAAGTAGGCAACTTCCCAAAGAAAGGCATGACTAGGAGGGATATTGTCAGAGGATGGGATGCCACTAAGCACATATAAACATTGCCTCGGCTTGGTTGATGTACCTGTCTGGCAGGTGGTGATAGTCATTCAGGCTCTGATTAGGCATCTATGCATAGAAAAAAAGTTATCTCTTTACCTCACTGTTGTTTTGCAAACACAACCAATTCCTTCTGAAGGATTACTGCCTCGACTCGGGGAATCGAGAACACACAGCATATAGCCACACAGGAGAGAGCTCGAGACCAGCTGGCAGGCAGTAATGTTGGATAGTAACAGTAATGAATAAATAAAAAGAACTTAGAATAATGGGAAGTTGAATTTGTAGTGGTCATAAAATAAATATATTCCACATTTTCTCTATTTATTGTTGAATTCTGGGGAGTAATAAAATACCTCCATTTTTTTTTTACCTTACTTAATGAAACAAAAGCAATTACAGAGAATATAAACTACTGAAGAAGTTATATTTCTATTTTCTTCAAAAGGAAAAACAAAAAAACCCAAGAAAGAAACAATATAATCTAGTGTAGCATGTATCGTGTGTATGTTGATCTTAGCTGTGTTGCTTCAATCCCTGTCACATAAGCTTGTGGTGATGCAGTATTGGACATCTGACCTTAGAATGCTTTCAAATTCTGATTTACTCCCCTACATTTTTACAGAAGGGCCTAGCAATATTTTAGAGCTTTTCTTTTGTCTTCAAACAACTCTAAAATTTATTTGTGACATAATTTACTTCTAAAGGGTCTATGTTGTGTGTCATTTTGAGATTTCTAACACTGACTTATAACAAGAAAAATTGTATATTTATTAATCTGGTGGAATGATATGTAAATAATTAAGTTCTGGAAGCTCAACAATTTGAGACATTAATAGAACCATGTAATATTTAAATGTTTTGTATCAATTTGGCTAGGCCGTGGTACCCAATTGTCTGGTCAAACACTGGTCTAGATGTTGCTGTGAAGGTATTTTGTAGACATGACTAACATTTACAGTTTCAGTGGACATTAAGTAAAAGAGATGATAATATGGGTGGGCTTCATTTCATCAGTTGAAGGTCTTAAAAGCAGAAACTGAGGTTTCTGGGAAAAGCACAATTCTGCCTCAAGACTGTAACATATAAATCCTAATTGAGTTTTCATTCTGTTATTATGCCCTGGAGATTTTGGACTTGCCAGGCCCCCAAATATCCAATGAGTCAATTCCTTAAAATAAATCTCTTTGTATATATAGGAAATAGGATATACCATCTTACTGGCATACATACACAGAGCCTACTATACGTATATACAGTTGATACTTGAACTACCCAAGTTTGAACTGCTTGGGCCCACTTATATGCAGATTTTCTTCCATCTCTGCCACTGCTGAGACAGCAAGACAACCCCCTTCCTTTACCTCCTTCTCCTCATCCTACTCAATGTGACGATGATGGAGATGATTATTTTTATGATGACCCATTTCACTTAATGAATTGTAAATGTTTCTCTTCCTTATGACTTTCTTAGTAGAATTTTATTTTCTTTAGATTATTGTAACAATACAGAATATAATACATACAACACACAAAATATGTGTTCATCCACTGTTTATGTTATCAGTAAGGCTTCTTCTGGTCAGCTGTAGCTACTGGTAGTTAAATGTTAGAGGGGTCAAAAGTTCTACAGAATTTTCAGCTGTGCAAGGGGTCAGTACTCCTAACTTCTGTGTTGTTTAAGGATCAACTTTATATCATATATATCCATATATATGTATGGTTTTGCTTCTCTGAAGAATTCTCACTGATACAGACCCATTAGCTCTTCTCTCCTGCCATTGTGTCTTCAGATGGTCCAGGGGATGAAAATGATAACAGTTTCTAGATTTCTATGGCTTTGATGGGAGACCAGCGAGTTTGAAAGGAAGCTGAGGTAGTATTCCACTTTTTAATCTCTGTCTTCTCTTTATCCCCACAGAAGAAAAAGTATTTGAGGCTAGAGAGAGGAATGCTGAGCACACTTATTCATGCATTTGATTCATTGGTTCTATATTTAGCAAAACAGAAAAATATAGGTGAGATTTTGAACCCTCATAAACTGTCCTTGCTTCCTTCATACCACCGGGCAATTATTTTATGCTGACGCACGTCCCCATTTTTGTAAAAATCAGATTATTATTTCAGCATTAGCTAGGAGCCTATATAAGAAGTTGTTCTGGGGAGTGGATCTTAGGGTAGTACTTATTCTTTTATTTTTTATCAGTAGTACTTAAGCTGATGCCAGAGGTGGCTGGAAGCTGGGTTATCTCCTGAAGAGCAAGAAAATCAGTGAATCTCAACTGAATCTCCAACAAATGACATTCATATAAGAGCAAGTTCACACAGGTTAATGCCCAATTTCACAAAAAGTTTTACAACCGGTGGCATGATCTCAAACTGTACTGCATAACAGGTATGCTTGCAAGGGGTCCAGGTGAGTGATGTGGATGACTCAGGGGTGACTTATCCTCACTGTTGTGGAAACTACTCAAATGATATTTGATACTTCCCATGAATACTGGGTTGGGAAGACTATCTTTTTCACACACAAAGAAGTGCTTTACTCTTACAACTCTTTGGTGATGGATGTTTAAGGAGTAGAAAAAAGACAGATGCAAATAAAAGTTAATTTCTTTTACCCAAATATTCTATTGTAGTTCAACAAATAGCATTTCTCTGTTTTATAGAGCATGTGTATTAATGATAAACATATTAACTTGGTAAAATTTTTGCGTGCTAAAAGTATTAGCCAAGGGCACATTCTTTCAACTTCTACACAACAGGGTAAAATGGTGGCGGCATGTAATTCATTATTGCCTGATTTTAGCTCTGAAGATTATCAGCGGAAATAAATGTCCAATATGTCCTCAAATTTATTTTGTAATAAGGAGATGTCACTATTACATATTCCTAACCTAACCCTAACCCTAACCCTAACACAACCCTAACCTAACTTTGTAATAAGAAGATGTCCCTATTTCATTTCAATGATAAAAACATACTGTGCCATCAAATGGAGAGTTTGGGTAATCTGAATTGATCATAATATGAAATACAAACGGATCCACAAGTGCCACAGATACCACACTTTTAAAAGCAAAAAATAGTAGGTTTTGAATAGACTATTGTGGACCTTCCTTCTTTCATCCTCTGCCAACAAACTTTATTCATATATAATTTTAAATAGTGTTTTTGGCTGAAATAAATTTTTATTTCACTGTTAAAATTACTTTACACAGGCCGGGCTTGGTGGCTCAACCTGTAATCCCAGCACTTTAGGAGGCCAAGGTGAGTGGATTGATTGCCTGAGCCTGAGGGCTCGAGACCAGCCCAGGCAACTTGGCAAGACCTTGTCTCCACAATAAATAAAAAATTAGCTGGGCATGGTAACGTGTGCCTGTAGTTTCGGCTACTTGGAAGGCTGAGGCAGAAGGATCACCAGAGCCCAGCGAGTCGATGCTGGGGTGTCCGTGAGTGTGCCACTGCACTCCAGCCTGGGCAACAGAGTGAGACTCCAACTCAAAAAAAAAAAAAAAAAAAAAAAAAGAATTACTTTACACATACACAGCACACTGACCTATGCAAGGAACTTATATCACAAGCTGACTATCCCTCAGGAGTTTTTTAAAAAGTGGAATTTGCAATAAACATGCATGTGCAGACATCTTTTTTGTAGAGTGATTTAAGTTCAAAATATGGAACCAACCATACTGCCCATTAACACTGAACTGGATTAAAAAATGTGGTGCATATACATGACGGACTATTACAGAGCCATAAAGAACAAAATTATGGACTTTGCAGCAACTTGGATGGATTTAGAGTCTATAATACTCAGTGCTCTATCACAGAAACAAAGGACTGAGTACCATATGTTCTCACTCATAAACGGACTCTGAACATTTACCATAATACTATAAGAAA
>CAUYQG010128938.1:0-47954 GCA_963574415.1 Tarsius wallacei
CGCCCAGACTGGAGTGTAGTGGCCGCTCCCGGCCACCGCAGCCTCGACCTGCTGGGCTCCGGCGATCCTTCGCCCTCAGCCTTCCAAGTAGCTGGAACTACAGGCGCGCGCTACCACGCCCGGCTAATTTTTTTTTGATTTTTTGTAGAGTTGAGGTCTCGCCAAGTTGCCCAGGCAGGTCTCGAACCTGCAGGCTCAGGCAATCCACTCACCTCAGCCTCCCAAAGTGCGAGATTACAGGCTAAGCCACCGAGCTCGGCTGTACCACATTTTTTTAATCCAGTCCTCTTTTGATGGACAGCATGGTTGGTTCCATGATCTCGCTATTGTGAACAATGCTGTGATAAACATTCGTGTGCAGGTATCTTTTTTATAGAGTGATTTGAGTAAAACTTCATTAACAACAAAATATAAATATAGACAGTTCTTTCAAAGGATTTAACTTTTAAAAATAATAGTCCCAGTAGGGACTGGGACTGGAACTGTATATAATTTTTTTCATTATATACAGCTAGGTTTAAAAAAACCCAGGTAACTAAGCAACATATGTAATTCTAATAATCTGTTTATATGTTAACAGAGATTGTCTTAAGGTAAGAGATTCACAAATATGACATTCTTTTTGTCTATGTAGATTTTTTTAAATTTTGATAATATCTATAACTTTTGACATCAGAAAACTATTCAGTTAAAAGAAAATTTAACACATGGCTCTTTCCAGTTTCTGTAATAATTCCACATTGCAGAAAGAACTTGGGATAGATTTAAGATGAAAATAAGTTAAAATATCTAGAAGAGAATTTCTTTTTTAAATTGTTATCTTAGAACAGAATTTCTAATCAGAAAAGCACCACCCATTTTGATGAGCCATGAACATTATTATTGCATATATATTAAAAGCAATAAGTATTAAAAGCAAAAATCTTGAGAAAATGGAATTCTTCATGAGAGAATCTTCTTGTTCTTTATTTTCCTGACTCAAGCAAATTGTGCATCAGAGTTGCTTTTTAAAAATTTTCTGGACAATTTATTGGTAATTCAGGATGGGGCTAAAAAATGTTGCGTCAAATATAGAGAATAACACAAATTTTGTGTGTGTGTATGTTCAAAATTCTATTCAGAAATTAGTTGAGTTAAAAAGCATAGGTCATCTTTTGCTTATTTAAATCTGTTTCTTATCTAAAACCAAATGCCTTCTTGGAATTTAAAAAAAAATATTTCTCAAATAGCCTATGTCTGTGTTTCTATCTCTATATACAGCGTAATGATTTGTTTCAATTTCTCAATTTTTCTAGCAGAAAAAAAATGCTACATGAGTGTAGAGGAAATATAAAACTTCACTGATTGGTATTCAGTTATAGAAATATCTTCAAAAAAATAACTTATCTCCTTTTATCCAGAGTTTCTGAATTTGAGGCTAAACTTGTGGACATATCCTTATTCTACTCTCTCTTTTTCTTTTAAACATAGAGCTTTAAGTAATATAGATGATTCAAGTAAACACAGAATAATCAAATAAAAGGGGAAACCTCACTAATTTCATAATGATTTTGCTTCTTTTTCCCCTTCGTTTGGATATATTCTAGATTCAGACATATAGAAAGCCAATGACTTCTAGCGTCCATTTTAGAATTTTGGTTTGCTGTCACTGGGAGATTTGTATACCTAACAATTGTGGTGAGAAATTATTTTTATATCCTGACACTGCATTTAACAGAAAGTTACTGAGCATTCAAGACAAGTTTTGTGGAAAACAGGACCATAGTGTAATTTTAAAATGAACATTTGGGGTGGGATTGGCAGTTGAGGGAAACTGCTAGGGGAGGGAGGAACATATCTCATCAGCAAGGGTACCTGCATAATCAATGTTTATATACCTAACCCTAAAATGTACCCTATCTTTATAATAAAAATTTAAAATAAATAAAATAAAATGAACATTTGCCTGACAGATAATAGTCTACTTGAGCCATCCATATTAGCTGCAGTATGTGTTATTATGACACTTTTAATAAAACAATGCTCAAAGAAATAAAAGAAGATGCAAACTCATGGATTGGAAGAATCAACATTGTTAAGGTATTCATCCTACCCAAGGCAATCTACAGATTCAACACAATACCCATTAAATTACCATCATCACTCTTCTCAGACCTGGAAACAACAATACAGAAATTCATATGGAAATATAAACGACGACAAATAGCCAAAAAAAAAAAAAAATCCTCAGCAAAAGAAACAAAGGAAGAGGTATCACACTCATAGACTTTAAACTTTATTATAAGGCTACAGTAATCAAAACAACCTGGTATTGGTAAAAGAATAGGCATATAGACCAATGGAACAGGATAGAGATTCCGGAAGCAAAACCCCAATTTCTCAACCAATTCATCTTCAAACAAAACCTCCACCAACAACCACTGGAGAGAGGAGAACCTGCTCGGTAAATGACTCTCAGAAAACTGGCTGACCACATACAGAAGATTGAAACAGGACCCCTGCCTATCTCTATACACAAAAATCAACTCAAAATGGATCAAATACCTAAATGTAAAACCTCAAACTATAAGAATCTTAGAAAATGCAGGAGACACCCTTTCAGAAATTGGAATAGGCAACCAATTCCTGATAAAAACCCAGATGCCCGTGCCATAAGAGATAAGATAGACAAGTGGTACCTCATCAAACTGAAAGCCTTCTGCAAAGCAAAATAAACCATCAAGACAGCGGGGAAACAACCCACAGAATGAGAAAAAATGTTTGCCGACTGTATGGCTGACAAAGACCTAACAACCTAGGATCTACAAGGAACTGAAACATACTGAAAGGAAAAAGCTAAATAGCCCCAATAAAAAGTGAGCAAAAGATATGAATAAATACTTCCCAAAAGAAGACATCCAAGCAGCCAACAGACACATGAAAAATGTTCAGCCTCATTAATCACCAGAGAAATGCAAATCAAAACCACATTGAGATTCCACCTAACTCCAGTAAGAAAGGCCATCATTAATAAAACAAACAACAGATGCTGGTGAGGAAAAGGAGAAAAGGGAATGCTCTACACTATTGGTGGGAGTGCAGACTAGTTCAACCTCTATGGAAAACAGAGTGGTGATTTCTAAAAGAACTAGAAATTGATCTTCCACACCATCCAGCAATCCTTCTGGGAATATACCTAGAGGAACTCTAATCATTCTACAAAAAAAAGATACCTGCACATGCATGTTTATAGCAGCATTATTCGCAATAGCAAAAACATGGAGCCAGCCGTACTGCCCATTGAAACTGGTCTGGATTTTTAAAAAATGTGGTACATATACAAGATAGAATACTACACAGCCATTAAGAAGGACAAAATTATAGACTTCACCGTAACTTGGATGGCTTTGGAGTCTATCATACTCAGTGATCTAACACAGAAACAAAGATCTAAGTACCACATGTTCTCACTCTAAGATACAGAAAATCCTCAAAACGTTAGCTTTGAGTGGATCCTGAACACCTATCATAATACTACAAAAAAGGGATTGGAGTAGTGAGACACTGCCAGGGGAGAAGGAAGCACATAAAATCTATAAGGGTGCCTGATCCTAATCCAGGCAAAGTGAGGTCCAGTGGGAGACCCAATACTTCACCTGAACCTAAACCACTTATGTATGCAATCCTTACTTGTACTCCACAACTTTAAAATTAAAAAAGTTAAAAAAAATTTTTTAAAAGACAATGCCATGCCATTATTTGGAGCTACTGCAATGGTCAAAGCTTCCTGGCTTTAGAGGGCATTTTGAATATTTTCTTTCCTTTCTCTCCATAAACATTCAATTATCTGGAAACTTTTACTAAATTGCTGGGAAGGATGTTTTGGCCCCTCCACCCAGATTAGCTGGACCAAAGCCCTCTAGCTGGCATTTTGGAGGCACAGATAGGAAGTAATAGTATTGACAATTATTTAATCCTTAGAGAAAAAAAAGAACCACTGTTCCATCGTTATTGTGCAAAATTTGTTCGTGTTTGGCTAACGGGGATTCATTTGCTCCAAACACAAAAGGTCCCAGAACTCATTTAGAACACAAAAACAAATTAGAATCATTTTAAGGCAATAGAATTCTAAGTTATGATAAGCTAACGTTTTGAGGATTTTCTGTATCTTAGAGCACACACATCCTCGTTTAAGATTCAAACCTCTGGACACAATTATGGTTGACCAGTAGGCTTTTTAGCGGACAAATGACTGGCTGGCTTCAAAACCAGTTCTTAAAGTCTCCAGAGAGCAACATGCTGATATTCCTCAGCTCCCAGCTCTTAGATTTTTCACCTAGTCTTTACAAAAGAAACACCTCAGGTATACCAAAGCTTTGTGTAATAAAATCTTTCAGAGAAGCCAGAAAAATATAACTCTTTCCCACCTGGATTCAGTCATGGGTTAGAGCACATTTAATTTCAAGTCAATAGGTTCCCTGCACATCAGCACTTAAGGGATTAAAGACAAGTCTAGTTTTGTGGCCCTAAATGTACTGTTATTGTTATCAATTCGTGCAGCCCTGCAATAAGTTTTCAATAAATCTAAGATTAACTATTATTTTCTTGCCTATAAATAAAATATAATCATCTTAAAAATCAATGAAGGGAAAACCATCATATCCATTAACCTGGCTCAGAATCCCTCCAGGCTCTCGCTGTGAAACACAGCGCTGTGGATATTTCATTTTATTGAGCCATATCTCTTTGTGTGGCAACCAGCAGGCAAAAGAACAAAAATCCAATCTAAAAATCAAAGACTACAGTTTTTTTTCCTTCCAAAACCACTGAGATCAGGGCTGAATATTCTTTTCTGCCTGGGGTTAATTTTTTTTTTCCACTTTAATTTGCAATCATGCAACAACAACAAAAAAAGGACATTGCCTCAAGTAGCTAGTGGCTTTATTACCATCTCTCCTGCCAGTCTCCACTTTTTATCACTTCCAAATCCTTTGTTTTTAAAGTCACCTGTACAACCCTGCAATGTTATAAACACCTTCAGTTGTCTTCACCAACTGTCATTTCGTACCATCTGCTGTTATAATCTCAAAAGCAGTAATGCATGGGGGTCAAGGCCACTTTCTCTCAGGAAGCTAAAAAACAACAGAGCCAAGTCATTTAGTGTGGGTTTTTTTTCCCCCCTGTCAGCTTTACTACACCCTGGAGTGGACATTTTCCTTGCCTTTCAGTTGTGAATGTTCCTCAAAAGACATGAACTTCACAATAAGGTAACCATACAAAAACAAGGTTTTATAGACAACCCATTATCTACTAGCAGAAGGGGGTGATTAGTCATCTGCTTCACTTGAAATAGATCCAAAGAATTCAAGCCAGTACTGCAAAGAGAAAAATGCATTTATCTCAGGATTTCAGAACAGGGGCAATGCTGCCTTAATGTGAGGGGCATTGGCAACAACCTTTCAAGCCGCCACAAGTAATCTCAGAGGTCAAGCAGCAGGAGTTGGCCAGCTCTCCTCCCCACCCAGAATTCAGTATTTTACTCTATTCCCATACCATTGCAGCCTGGATGATCAACTCTTTTTATTTTTATTTAGATTAGAGTCAGAAGGACCACCATTTGTTTCTGCTTTTTGGCTACAAAAATGGTCAGTTCATTAAACTAACCCAGCCCCATAGTCCAGGTAGGCTCTCTATAATCCATTCTTAGGACGGAACTAATACTTATCAGCATATTCCCTTTTATTAGTTTCCACAAATCATTACACATTCACAGAAAATGTTTCAGCCTGGAAGAGGCCTAGTTTACTCTCAAGGCAATTCACATGCAAGTCCAAGTTTTACCCCCATAAATAAAATATGATCATCTTAAAAATCAATATGAGAAAACAATCAGAACCATTAACCCATCTCAAAATCCCTTCAGCCACTTGTATGAACCACACAGTGCTGAGTCTTTCATTTTATTGAGCTGTATAATTCTTTGTATGGCAACCAGCAAGGGGAAAAAAAAATCAAAGACTTGGGTGTTGTGCTCTGAAAATCAGAGAGAAGTGGAAATGTGAGAATAGATTTTGACCCTTTTTGATTGTAGAAAAAAATAGATTTTGGAGACCCAGGGAACAATGGTTTTGAGCAACTGAAAAGAGGTTAGCTTGGTTTGGTTTCTCCCTTTGACAGTGCTTTCTCATGAGCAATTTATAAACCTGGGCATCAATTTTGAAAATTGTCAGAAACTTTTCTTTAAGATTTAGGAAAAAATAAAGAAGAAGAAGAAAACATTGATTTTAAGAGTGGAAATGTGAGTCAAATGCACTGAAAAGACAAAACTGATTTTGATTAAGCCTGGCACAGTGGCACACACCTGTAGTCCCAGCTACCCAGGAAGCTGAGGTGTGAGGACTGCTTGAGGTCCGGAGTTCAACACCAGCCTTGGCAACATAACAAGATACTGTCTAAAACAAAAAAAGAAAAAGAAAAAGAAAGAAGGCTCAGGCTTGTAATATATGAACTGAAATAAAAATATTCATATGAACTTGAATTTGGTTGCTATTCAGCACTGCTCAATAATCACTTCTTAATTCTGTTCTTTCCTATTGTATTTTTTTGTAAAGTTCCATTATGAGAAAAATTCAGAAACTATAACTATATAACTATAACACATATAGTTATATAGAAACTCTATATAACTCTATATATATACACACATATAGTTCTATAGAAACTATACCTATATAACTAAAATTCAGAAACTATAACTGAACTTTAAACATCTAAAACCATTAACGTAAGAAAAACCACAGGATACATTATAATGTATCTCATGGTTGCACAAATTAAGAAACAAACTTCCTCTTCTTTATACTCCCCCACACCTTTGAAAAAATTAGATATGTCTTCACTTCAAAGAAGAATAAATGATTTTCCAGGGGTTTATCTAATGAATCATGAACATCTAAAAATATAAATATAGTCATCATTATAATACTTACACAAAAACAATCAACTCTGCATGGGATAAAAAAGAGGAGTAACTTGTCAATGTCAAAAATTAAGTGGAGAGTCAGTTTGGGTAGAATTTTGAGAAAATAATCTCATATTTTTAATATCTGGGTAACTCTAAATATAAATTATTACTCTTGCTACATATCTCTACAACCCAGTTTAACAAACATTGGGGAAAGAAAACAGTAAGAATGTAGTAAGGAAATAACAGAATCTAAACTATAAATACTATTTTCTATAACTAAATGCATAAAAATCAACCTTTTTGATCACTTCTAATTTTAATGTTTTAAATTGCCCCCTATGCCAGACAAAAGTATTAAAAGAGAGAAGAGATATTATTCTTTACCAGCAGTTGGCATATGGCCAGTTTTTTAGCCCATTTTCATTTATTGATATGGTTAATTTTAGACTTTTAATCTCATTTTATGTTTAGTATTTCTTATAAACATAAGAAAACTTCTTATTGTTTCTTCCATTCCCTTTCTTTAAATTTTGACAGCTTACCTTAGTTTCTTTTTATTCCTCCCATTTCTCTCCCTCTCCAGGTAAATTGGAAACACAATTGTATTTATTAATTTCATTAGAAATTATAGTCCTGCTCTTAATAACAATAATTTTTAAAATATAGTTTATTAATATATCAACATTAAATAATAATGGTGCCATGCTTGCTTGGCCACTGTCCCCTCTCGTTTTACCTTGTCCATTGAAAGAGACTATTAGTACCTCTTATTCCCCAATTCTCTTCCATTTCCCCCATAAGAAAGAGCCTTCACAATGCTTCTTCCTGTCACAGTATTTTCCTCAGTAGTCTACAGATTTTAATTTTAAGCTATGGTGGTGTTGTCTCCTTCAGAGTTTCTTTGTTACTTAACTATGTGTAACTTTATATAATTAATTCCTAGTTATATTTTAGCCACCTACAAAGTCATAATTTTTGCAAGACATGTTACCACTTTTCTTTTCTCTTTAACTCCCATTATCTTGAGACAGTTGATCTGATTCCATTGACAAAAGGTTGGAAGCCTTTCTCAAAACCTTTCCTCAAACAGGTACCTGAGTGATACATTCTCAAAAGCCTTGACTTTCTCTTGCCCTAACAGATGAATGATGTCTTGGATAGGTAAAGAATCTGTTTTGCAGTTCTTTGTTTTTGTTTTTTAAACCATGTCTTCTCTTTATAAGAAATATAATAAAGAATATTTTTACTGGGGTGATTTTCTTCCCTTTACAATTTATTCTTACAATTTCATCAGGACATATTTAGTTATACATTTGTTTGCCTGTTTTTATTAATATTCTTTGGAACTGAATGAACACTTTCAGTTTAAAGATTCAAGTTCTTCTGCTCAAGAAAATTTTCTTCAATTATTTGTTGAATTAGTTTGTATTAGTCATATTTTTGCTGTGAAGGCGCTGCCTAACCTATAATCCCCAAATCTCATTGACTTACAGCAAGCTTGTTCAGATCTAGGCACTGCTATTGCACAGAGAGCTGAACTAGACACACCATGCTCTCCTTGTTAATCAAATGACATGGAAGAAAATGGAGCTTAGGCTGACTACAGGTCAGCTGGTCTTGACCTGTGGGAGGTAGCCATATGGGAGATAATTAGATTTAGATGCTGTTATGAGGTTAGAGCTCCAACAATGGGATTTGGTGTCCTTATAAGAAGAGGAAGAGATACCAAATCTTCCTATCTTTACCATATGAGGATACAAGAAGAAGGAAGCAGTATGCAAGCCAGAAAGACAGTCCTCACCAAAAACCAAATGCTGGCACCTTGATCTTGGACTTATAGCTTCCAGAGTTATGAGACATAAATGTCTGCTGTTTAAGTCACTTAGTCATGATATTTTGTCATAGCAGCCTGAGCTGACTAAGACAGTTCTGAGAAATACTTTTTATACTCTAAATTTGTCTCCTTGAGAGTCATTACTTTTTTCTTTAATTTCTCTTTCATCTTTTCCATTAGTTCTAATTTGATAATACCCTTCCTATTCTAGTTAATCAATGTGATCTTCTTTCCTCAAGTGACAGTCTCACCAAATTAACTGTGCTCTATGTTTATGCAGGGTTGTGTCTTCTTTCAACGTTACCTTAGTTCAGGCTGTTCATCTCTGTCATGGAGTGTGAACCTGACTAGTGCTAGTAGATAAAGAAATTTCTATTCTTATGGGCTGGCAGCACAAACTGGTGAAATGTCATCCTGCTAACATTTGAGAGTCCCAATGGCCCCTAGTGCCAGCTCAAGTCATTTTCTAGCTGCAAGACCTAGAGGTGCTTCAGTACACTGCTATGGTCCTCTTCCAAAAGTTCCTAGTTAACAGATCTAGCATCTCCTCCAGGCTGAACACAGCAAGCCAACAGATGTGCCCCTTGCTGAGGCATCTTGAAATCTAGACTCTTCCCTTAGATCCTGAACAACAACAAGACTTCATCTTTTTCATTTTTCTCTACATTTTTTCTCAATGATACCAGAAAATCTCACTGACCAATATGGTAGCCACTTGTTACATGTGACCATCAAACACCTGAAATATGGTTATACTGACTTGAACTGTCCTATAAATATAAAATACACACCACATTTTAAAGGTTTAGTACAAAAATGCAAATTATCTTCTTAATCTTTGAGATTGATAATATGGTTAAATGATATTTTTATATACTAATCTAGATAAATTATTTATTTTAAAATTATTTAATAAATTGAATAATTATTCAAATTTATTTTCCTTCTTACTTTTACCTTTTTAAGTGTGGATGCTAGAAAATTAAAAATTACATATGTGGGCTGCAACATGACTCACATTATTCTTCTTCTGAACAGCACTGCCACAGAGGCTCCTGTTCTGCTCAACCTCTCCTGAGAGAAGGAAGTTCAGATCATCAGCATAAGGGAAGAAGGAGGGAAAATAGAAGAGGGAAGAAGGAAGTGCAGCCTTCATCAGCATAAGGGAAGAAGGAGGGAAAATAGGCTGTGAAGGGTGCTTAGGCAGGCCATTTTCTTCCAAATGGCCTTGTCTTAGAAATGAGAATTTTTTAAAAATTCATGAACTTTATTCTTGAAACCATTTATTATTTTTATTTTTTCAAGTTGTCATTTGACTTTCAAAAACAAGAATAATTCCTAGGAAAATAATACAAATTGAGAAATTTAGCTTTCAAAAATATTTCTAGCTAAAGGATAATGTGTAAGAGTCCCAATATTTAAATACATTTGAAATGTTCATAACATATTTGCTTAAAACTCTCAGAATATCCAACCTCTGCATACACAGAGTCATAAAGGTATTTAACATTTCTTGTGTTTATATAATGAAATATATGCCCCATTGTAGTTACAGGTATGCTCCAAATAACTAGAATACTTGAGCAGTTAGTACTAGACCAGAGAATTCTCAAATTATAGAAGACGGAACTATAGGCATCATAGTTTGAGGGGGCTTAAATCAGGAATAAAAAAATATAAAATAACAGGCAGTTGGCTTTAATTTAATGTCTCATGACTTCGCTCTTTCAAATTCACAGTACTTCTCAAATAAGAAGACTAGAGATTCACACTAATTTTCAACAAGTTTTGAGCAGTTAGTGTTTATGCAGCTAAATTATCTGTAAGCTTCTAATCATTGCACATTATGGAAAACACATAACAACACTGGTTAAACAGGTAAGCATACGAACTTGCAAAGTGGAGGACATTTGTTATCATATTTCCCTACCACACCATTTTTTGCCAGCATTAGGAGTCTTCATGATATCCTCAAGCTTCAGGGATCCCTTCGCCTCTCATTCTGCAAGATTCTTCCTCAGATTTCCCTGTCCTGAAAAGACACCATCCCCTAAAACTCACCATTTCTACTTCCTCCTCTAAAGTTTAATATCCTTTTTCCCCCTAAACTCATATCTGTTGTCTAAATTAATAGGTGGGTAATGTCAGAATTCAACTGTCACTCTTCAGTCAATAAAGTACGAGTTAAAAAATCTATGACTTATGTGACACATTCTGTAGGAAACATCTGCAATTTGGAGCAATTATCTAATTTTACAGCATTGCTAAGACTTAGCCTAGACATGAATTAAAAACTTAAAGACATCTTATTTAAACAAATATTTCCATAAAATGTATAAGAACAATGAGAAAAATAGAAATAATAGAGTATAAACAATAATCAACTCAAGAAAATTTAACTGGGGGAGATTTAAAATAATAAGCACTCGGACAAAACCACACTTCTAGCACTCTGTTAAACACTCTCTCTTTAACTCATTTAAGCACTTACCAGACTATAAAATCCTTAACTACAGTTATAACCTTAACCCTACCTAACCCTCACCCCAACCCTCACCTTAACCCTAAACCTCACCCTACCATTTACAATAATAAGGTCTTGATACCCAACAGCATCTGTTTCTCTCTCTAGTTCCCAATCTCCCTACTGAACTAGTAACTACTCCTTCAACATGATAGAACAGAGAACTGTCAAATTTTAGAATACTTCTGGGATTGCTATGATATATCTTCTTATAGTTGATAATGCAAGGGTGCTTCCAACATTCTTCCCTTGTCACTGGATATTCTATGTTACTGTATCCTCCAATTCTGGGTTCAATCCTAGCTTGGCAATTTTCCAACTATGTGGCATTCAACAAGCTCCTTATTATCATTGTGCTTCAGTGTTCTCATTATTACAGTAGGGTAAGAATCCCTATCACAGATCACCATGAGAACTAAAGGAGTGTGTGAATCTTGAGGAACATTGTCTGGCAACCAGATAAGTACGCATTGAAAGTTAACTTACGTTTTTTTTTAGTTTTCTGCCTGCTTGTTTTTGGTGTATAAGAATGCGACTGTCTTTGCGCATTTATTTTGTACTCCGAGACTTTGCCAAAGTCCTTTATCAATGCAAGGAGGTTTTTGACAGATTTTTTTTAGATTTTCAAGGAATAGGATCATATCATCAGGAAAGAGGGGTAACTTAACTTCTTCTTTTCCTTTTGGGATACACCTGATCTCCTTCTCTTGTCTAATTGCTCTAGCTAGGACTGCTGGTTGGAAGGCAAACTAGATCAACCTCTATGAAAACAGTGTGGTGATTACTAAAAGAACTAGAAATTGACTTTCCATATGACCCAGCAATCCCCCTACTGGGAATATACCCAGAGGAACTCCAGTCATTCTGCCAAAAAGATGTCTGCACACACATGTTTACAGCAGCGCTATTCACAATAGCAAAAACATGGAACCAATAATGCTGCCCTCGAAACTGGACTGAATTTTTAAAAAGTGATACATATGCAAAATGGAATATTATGCAGCCGTAAAGGACAAACAAATGAATTTCGCAGGAACTTGGATGTATTTAAAGTCTATCATCCTCAGTGATCTGTCACAGAAACAAAGAACAGAGTACCACATGTTCTCACTCATAAGCGAAACGTTTACCATAATACTCTAAGAAATGGATTGGCAGTAGCGGGATACTGCCGGGGTGGCAGGGAGGCGACACAACATCAACAAAGGTACCCGATCTCAAACCAGGCAAAGTGCAGACCAAAGGGAGGCCCAAACTTTACCTATATGATGTCTACATGTATACCTAATCCTGAATTGTACCCCACATCTTTAAAATCAAATATGTATAAAGTTAGCTTATGTGATGCCCTGTTACAGAGATCACTGCTGCTTCTTGATGTTAGATGCACATTAGAAGCACCAGGAGAACTATTTAAGAACACGGATGCCTGGGCTGCCACCTAAACAAATTAAATTAGAGTATTTGGGAGTGGGCCCAGGCCTATACATGTGGTAGGATTCTAAGACCAGAACATCTTCAAAAATAAGAAGAAGAACAATAGCTATTTATTAAGTGCTTACTATGAGCCATGCTATATCCCCTATCACTTTACTCTGAGCCAGGCTCCAAAGGGGAAAATAACACCCACAAGTCCTGTCTGATATGTGAGCCTGCAAGTCCAGTCTTTCCTTGTGGAGCTTCCCCAGCCACCATGGGCCATGGCTGAAAGGCTTAAACTGAGAGCTTGGGAGAAAAGAGGATGAGACTGTTCACCAAATGAAAGAGGTCCAGCCTCTTTCTTGATTTCTTTTCCCAAACTGCCCACACTAGCCTCTTGGATGAATTTATAACATAAACTATACACTTTACCTCTACAAAATAGATGTGAAAGCCCAATAGTTACTCCTACTATTAATTTGTGCATGTCTATTAGTTTAGGCTGCTATAGGAAGGAATATTAATTTTAATGTAAACTTTAAAACACAACTAAAAATTTAATTCCCTGCAAAAAATTCATATGTCCTATGCTATAGTAGAAAATGTAATCTGATGGCCATAATATATTGTAAGAGCAAAAAGCAAGATGTAGAACAATATAAACATTATGATTTTGCTTCTGAAAAAATTTTCTATTAATAATATATACACATGCAGTCATGTTTATTCACACCAATATAGTATCAACCATGCAAACATATTCCAACCATACCATTAACATCATTTTAATTTCTGTACATAAAATAATAATTCAAGAGTACTTTTTTAAATCCTCTAAAAGTATGATACTGAAGTGACCTCTTCATGACATAAACAAAGTGAAAATAGGGCTATCATAATTTCTTCAAAAGATTCCCAGGCAAAAATGTTCATGTTATTTTGCAAGCTTTTTTTCTTGCATAAAAACATGCTTGTCACATTTCCATACTTTATTGAACTTCTGTTAAGAATATATAATCCAGATGTTCATTGATTTCAGAAAAGCATTTTTTAAAATCTGAACTTGTTTACATTAGAAGAAATTCTTCTTTTTAATAAAAGTATCAAAGCAATGTTGCTTTAAAGCACAAATTTCTCTGTTAATTTGTGATTATATTAAAAATATTAGTTTCAACTCATCAGAGGTACCATCATGAAAATATATTAGGTGTCTGCATTATTTGCTTATAAAATATAGTGACTAGATTTATGTTCAGTCATTTGGGAGGCAGTCACTCCTCTAGACCCCCAAGCACAGGCAGCCCACCTGTACTTTTTCTACTGACCAAGGAAAAGAAATGCTATTCCAGGCAATGCTTTCTCCAACATCCCTCAGATTCCCTAAAGTTGTAGCTCCTCATTACTAATTTTTAAATGACAAGCTGAACTCTGGATTCAATTTCTGAATATCTATTTCCTAGTAAATTAATGTAGGTTTAATTTATTCAAACTTTTAAAATCAAATATGGAAATTATTGAAATGGAAAAAAAGAAACATTTTTCTTAATATTTGTGACGTGTTTTAGAAAGCTCACTCCAGTAAACTTAGTTGGTGACAAGGGCAGCAGGGAGGTAATTCAATGATTAAAATAGTCCAGGTCAGACATAAAAACTCTTCAGTACAGTAAGAACAGAGAAATTTGGGAGGAAACTGTAGAATAACAGCCATTTCTCCACCCTACTTTCTTTTTTTTTTGAGTTGGAGTCTCACTCCGTCACACAGACTGGAGTGCAGTGGCCTCTCCCGGCCACCGCAGCCTTGACCTGCTAGGTTCCAGTGATCCTTCCACCTCAGCCTTCCAAGTAGCTGGAACTACAGGAGCGCAATATCACCCCCGGCTAATTTTTTATTTATTGTAGAGATGAGGTCTCACCAAGTTGCCCAAGCGGGTCTAGAACACGCAGGCTCAGGCAATCCACTCACCTCAGTCTCCCAAAGCGCAGGATTACAGGCTGAGCCACCAAGCCTGGCTGCCCTACTTTCTTTAGTAGTAAGCTCAACTCTTACTACAGAAGCCTAGTGTGCCAGATAGGCAAAGAGCCTGACTGACTGTGAGAGCCAGTCTTTACCAAGGGGCCTGCATGAAAGCTGCTGGTGGTAGTGAGAGGAAGGGTGTCCCTAGGAATTTTCCACCTAATAAGAAGATTGAAAAACTCAAGAAAGAACCCTATCCTTTTGGCCTCTGGACATCGTTAAATGAGAAAGTGATGCTTATTGTTATATTGCTGTATGCAGGCCTGTGGGGGAAGACCAAATAACTTGTAGAAAAGCCATCCCAGTGTTCTGATAGCTCTGAACTGCTGAACTAACCCTGGAAACAACCTGACTCCAGAGTCTTTTTTTATGTGAAATGGTACAAGGCAATGGGTTTATGTTCACTAAGTTGAGTGAATTCTGTTATAGGCCGTTTAACAAGTAAGGCCCAATATAATTTCGGTCTCAAAACACTCTAACCTTCAACCTGATCATCTCCCTCACCATTATCCTAATTACAGATTAGTATTAATTTTCTCATTTAAAAAATAAAAATTCGGGAGGAGAAACATTAATTCTACCAAATTTCTCCATGAGCTTGCTTAAGGATTAAGTAAAATAACTTGCATATAAAAATATGAACCTTGCAAAGGCTAGAACATTAATACGAAAATCTTTTGTTGTTATTCTTGTTGTTGTTGTTATTTTGTATTTGTTTATGTCTCTTTCTAAGGTAACAGGTGTAATACCACAGTTCACTGCTGAACTGCCTTCCCACACTGATTTCTCTTTATCTCATAAAGGTCTATTAAAATATTTGTAAAGCAACTGTAAACTGGATGCTCAACATGCATCTCTGTTTTCACTGAGAATCTTTGGCAGTAAAAATGTCTTAATGTTGGATACTGCTAAAGGAAGAAGGGAGGGAAGAAGGGAGGAGGGATAAGGGGTTCATAAGAACACACTGGGTACCAGGGGAAGACAGGGCTTGCTAGAAACCTGAGTGCAATTTACTTATGTAGTAAACCCTCACATGTACTCCACGGCTCTAAAATAAAATAAAATATATTTTTAAAAAGTTGTCTTCTATAATATTGTATTTGCAAATTGGTTTTTTAATAAAGTTAATTTGACATTATGGACTTCATCATATTTTAACCAAACTTCCATGCTGACTTTGCAATTGTTTCATTTTCTGTTAAACATAGCAAACACATAATTTGTCCAGCTTACCTGAAAACAATATTGCCCTCAGCTGTTTGGTAATTGGGTAGATATTTATTGGAACATTCCATACTCTCTATGTAAACACTTGATATTACTAGCTATTCATAACTGCAGTTTGACATGTTCATGAAATTAAACAAAGTAATTAATTTAGTTTCAGGCATAAAACAAGGAAATATTCAGGGTTGTTGAAGCAACATGCACATGTGAAAGCTTATAGAATTATTACAATAACAAAGTGTGTAGCCTGCAGTAATAAAGCAATTTTTAAATTATTTTGTCAAAGAAATACATTTAATTTATCATTAGTAGCCTTAAAGATACAAATTGTAATATTTCTTCCCTACATTATCAGGCTACTTTCCATATTTATTGACTATAATTATTCTGTTAGTAAGATCCCAAACTAAACTACTATATGCAAGAAGCATCATTTCTTATGTGTGAAAATCTCCTTATTCCACCAGAACAAAACATGTAGCAGGATAATATCATTCAAAACAATCTGTTATCTAGAGTGAACATCATGGGAGGGACACAATGATGAATATAATCAAAGCAAGAATGGTAGAGA
This sequence comes from Tarsius wallacei, assembly GCA_963574415.1. Lineage (NCBI taxonomy): Eukaryota > Metazoa > Chordata > Mammalia > Primates > Tarsiidae > Tarsius > Tarsius wallacei. The sequence goes on from CAUYQG010128938.1 coordinate 16,539, forward strand.
GGAGAAATGAGAAATGGGGAGCTTCTTTATTCTTTAACATAACCTCGCTCAGATACCTGACTTGATATCTTGTCAGTTTACCAGTAACAAAAGACTTCCATCATTAACAAAGTGCTTCAAAGTCTTTATGTGAAAATACTGTCTATCATGGATAGGCAAAGGGGCATTCTACTCAATCTTTATGTAGTTATTATACAAAGGTCCTTAAAAAATCATTAAAAATGGAACTAAATGATAAAAAAATATAAACTTTATTTCTTAACATAAGCTCCATCAAGTCCAAGACACTTTTGTAAATGTTGATCACAGTCATTTAGTCCATCCCCAGGAACTACAAATTTAACTGTGTCAATGTACTCCTTTTTTACATTATTAACTGAAGAAAAACGAGTATCTTTTATAGATTTGTTTTTAGGATTAGGAAACCAAAAAGTGGTCCAAAGTAGCCAAATCAGGGTGGTAAGTTGGATGCCTCATGATTTCCCATCAAAATTCTTGCAAAATTGTCCTTCTTTAATGAGAAAAATGAGCAAGAGCACTGTTGTGGTGAAGGACTCTCTGGTGAAGCTGTTTCAGGCTTTTTATTCTGCTAAGGGTTTGACTAACTTTCTCAAAACATTCTCATAATAGGCAAATGTTATTGTTATTTGGCCCACCAGAAAGTCAGCAAGCAAAATGTCCTGATCATCCCTAAAAACTGTGAGCATGATGTTTGCTCTTGACCAGTCCACTTTTGCTTTGACTGACCACTTCCACCTCTTGGTAGCCATTGCTTTGATTGTGCTTTGTCTTCAAGATTGTACCAGTAAAGCCATGTTTCATCTTCTGTTACAATTCTTCAATTAAATGCTTCAGGATCTTGATCTCACTTGTTTAAATTTTCCATCAAAAGTTCTGCTCTTTTCTGCATCTGACCTTGGGGCAATGATTCTGGCAACCATCAGGTGGAAAATTTGCTTAACCTTAATTTTTCAGTCAGAATTATGTAAGCTGACCTAACTGATATGTTTGTAGTATTGACTTTGCTTCTACTGTTAATCATCAGTCCTCTTCAATTAGAGCATGAACAAGATTAATTTTTTCCTAGCAAATTAATGTTAACAGTCTGCCACTGTGGATTCCATCTTCAACATTGTTCCATCCCTTCTTAAAGTGAGTTATACATTTGTAAACTACTGATTTCTTTGGGACATTGTCCTCATAAAATTTTTCTAAAGCATAAATGATTTCACTATTCTTTCACCCAAGCTTCACCATAAATTTGATGTTTGTTCTTGCTTTGATTTTAGCAGAAATCATGTTGCTCTGATAGGGTATTATTTAAACTGATGTCTAAACATGACATAAAAAGTTAGTACAAGTGTGTTTTAGTTCAAAAAAAATTTTAATCCATACATAGTCTTTTCATAATATTTATTTTCCATGAATTTTTTTTAAAGACCCTTCATATATATCACACTTGGATTTACAATTTTCAGATGATTGCAATAACATAAAGAATTATAACACCATAACCACAGTGAATGTAAATTAACCTCTCAGAATTTCAAATGTTATTCAAAATCTTGTCATATAATTTTTAGCATGAATCATACACATGCTACACAAGAATCCCAGCTAAAGTGTACATATTGGTAAAAGGCTGTGTAGCAAAGCATTTAAACATTTAAAAACCAAAACACCGTTAAAACTCTGTATTAAGAAACAGTTCCACACAAAAACTGAACAAGCAAAAAATCAAATAACTAACTTAAGATCTATACATCAACTCCTGAAATATTATTTATTATTAAAGCATCAACTTATGTCCTTCATATTTTGTACACTAAGTATTTTTTAATAAAAGGAAGAACAGGAAGAGTGGAGAGAGAGAAGAAAGAAGAAAGAAGGAAAAGAAAGGACGGGGGAGAAGGAAGGAAGGAGGGAAAGAGAGACAATAGCAGGCAATTCAGTGATGTAGTGAGTTCTAGGATCCACCTTTTGGTAATATAATTATTTTCTCTTTTTTTTGTAATGAACATTTTAATAATAATTTTTTTTTGTACAAGGAAAAATCAAACAAACAAAAAAACACAAAATGAACTAAACAGGGTTTGATGTTCAGAGTCTGCTGGACCACAGGGCTGTGGAAGGGCACATTGCCTGGACAGGTGTGTGCAGACTCTCGCAGCTCATCCTCCCACTGGGACCTCTTCCTAGGTTTCCCACCTGGCTCCCAGCCTGGCTCCTTCAGGAGGTTAACACCCACATACATCCTGGGTTGTCCCGTGCACCATCACCTTGGTGTCTTTCTAATGAGTTCCCTCCTTTTGTGGGCTGGGCATAGGGCTGGGAGAACAGAAGATGACACGGTGGGTCTGCATTCACTTGACCCCTGGAGAAGTCCTGATTCGGGATCATAGTTTCCACAGTTGGACACAGGTCCTTCATCTATGAGTTGTGATGTTTTGGGCAAGTTATTTAATCCCTCCGTGCCTGTTCAATGAAAAACAACACAGTTCCTTTGAGGAAATAAGTCAATACAAAAAAGCAAAAATGCTGGAAACATCCACAGCATGTACTTTGCTAAGCAAAGGCAGCCCCCTTCCCTGCCACATCCCTCTCTCCCTCCCGCCTCCCTCTCTTTCTTTATTTTTTTTTTATAATCAATATTTTTTATTTTGATATTGTGGGGTACAGTTAAGGGTTAGGTATGCAAATATGCTTGTTGATAAGAGATGTCTCCCTGTCCCCAGACAGATATTGACTACCATTAATCCCATCTCCCTTCCCCTCACCCCCATAATTATTTTCTATTGTGATCTTCAAAGCAATCATTTTTATCATCTTCAGTAAGAGATATAAAAATAATCTCCTAACAACCTACAAGTTTTAATTTATTGAATATGAATTAGTAGCTTTTCTACCTCCACAAAATTATCCTAGAATTCTAAAGTTTGGAACTCCAATTTGGTTTCCAATGATAGTCAATAGTCTGTCTAGCTTTTTTGGAGTATGTTGTGCTGTTATTATTGTTTGTTTATTAGTTTATTTTTTAGTGTTAAAACCTTTCCATTAAAAATAAGGAGAAAAATTCACCAACACTTTTTCTTTTCCAACAATGTATTCTGCTTTCCTAACCTGACTGGGTTATTTGATTACACCATAAGAACATTTTCTTTCTGTGTTATTTTGTGGTTATACCCAGACAAAATCAAGAGCTAACATACATGGAAAATGTGGAATAATGAGAACCTTTTCACTTACAGGTTTTTTGTTGTTGTTCCATATACAACACAATTTGAATAATATTTTTAATTGTATCTTCCCATAGACACTTTATCAAGCCAAAGCACATTGGGATCTAACAGTAGAATCCAAGCTTGCTCAACTGATAACCCAATTGCAAAGAACTAACAAGTCCCACCCTCTAAAGTTTGCCAGATTTTCACAAATAAGAGAATCAGAACTACTACTGCAACTGAAATTCAATCAAACGTCTTTCTCCCTTCACTATCTATTAACAACATCTCCAGAGTTTGAGAACTTAACAGCACTATATCCAACCACCTCAGTGTTAATCTAAAGAAGACAAATGAAAAATTAAAACTAACTTCATCCTACAGAACTGTTGATAAGTCATCATCAAGGAAATAATTCTTATTAGTATCTGTCTGTAGATAATGGTTTTCAATAAAATTTGTCAGAGAGTGTGCTTGATATGACATATTGGCCCATGGGAACACTCAAATGGTGAGTTGGTCAAAAGAATTCATGTTTTTAACTCATAACTTAAGCATATCATTTAATCTTGGAGGCCTCTGATCCCAAGGTTATATGTTTAGAACAGATAGAATTTCTCCCTACCTATGATATGACACCTAGCTATGGTGCAGGAGGTTATAAAAACAACTCAGATGGCAAGCATAATACTTTTATAAAATAGAGCAGTAAATAAGTCAACCAACATAAATAACTTTCTATTCAAATTAATTTTTAAAGATGTTTTTAAAGATATTCTAATTAAAGGTTTCTATTCCTCCAGGCTTTACCAATACTCTAAATATATTTTGTATTAATATCCTGCTAAGAAAATTATAAGTACATACATTTCCCAATTACAAACCAGATTTACTGCATATTTTTATTTAGTCGTATTCTGTATCTTGGCCACAGTTGGGTAAGGAGTTGAGAAAAAAAAAACTGAGGGAAGACAAAGGAGTGGAAAAGCATTTTTGCAAAACATCAAAGGGATATCCAGAATGAAATGATTTATTTATAAGGAAATATGTGCAAATAACTTCAAATGACATTTTTTCACAAAAGTAAAAGTAAAACTTGATTTATTGAAAAAGAATAAGTATACAAACAATTCAGAGTATTATATAACTTAAGTTTGTTACATGAGTATCTTATTACCCTATGTATTGTGTTAGTAAGATTGCACCAGAAACATAGAATAATCAGAAGCAGCTCTTGAATGGAGAAATGTCCTCTTTATCCCATTTAAAACGAGAGCATAATCTTTAGGCATCATGTGACATTGTCAGAACATTTAGCATGACCATTTCTTAGGCTTTCCCTCTCTGACTGATTAGAGCAAATGTCTATATGTTGCAGAGCTGTCTAAACCAAGTTCTTAATAGGAAAAGACACAAATCCTTTTCTGATTGGAAACTCTGATTCCAGTTTCAGTGTAGCTTGCCTTATGTAGCTTGTCTGTTTGGCTGGTGGTGTCTCCCCTAACTGCAATGAAACAAAGTTCACACACAGGTTTAATTTGGCATCAAGCTCCAACTTAGTCCTTCGTGCTTGCTTATTACACATCTATAGAAGTTATTTCCTTTCTTTGGTCTGTTTCTCTTCCCTAGTTAGGTCACAGACCTGGGATGGCTTCTTTTTGCTTTGCCTTTATTGTACTAGGAGGACCATCCCAGAAGAAACTGGAATTATCTTTTGGAGGGTGGGCCTCTTGTAGTAAAGGCTAGATCTAAGAACCCATCGGCATCAGTGTACAAACTAGTGTTGTGAGAGACTGTATTCAGCTTCAGTGAATCTTTTTTTTTGTTTTTTCTTTTTTTTTTGGAGATTACCTCAACACATTTGCCCACTTCATGATGGGTGATTTACGAGCATACCTGCCCATATCTGGCTGAGTATTCAGCCAAAAACTGCATGACTCCTGTGCCCCACCACCCCTAGTCACCCAATCTCACATTCAGCAACATTTTTGTTAGTTTCTCCGATGGAAAAAAAGTCCTCAAAGGGAAACGTTTTGCTGATGTGGAAGAGGTGAAACAAAAAACGGCAGAAACGCTAAAAGACATCAAAATTGACTAGTTTAAAAATTGATTTGAGCAGTGGAAAAAATGTCTGAATAGGTGTATTTTATCAAATGAAGAGTACTTTGAAGGTGACTGAAGTTTATACATGTAAGAATAAATACATAATTTTAATAAATGAATTCGGTTTGGGGGGATCATTTGGTCATTCCTGAACATTCTATATGCCATTATATTCCCATGACTTTAATTCATACTATTCTCCCAGTTTAAATTGTCTTCTGTTCACCTGAAAGTAATAATTTTAATAGTAATAATAATTTACAGACCACAGTATGCTTACCTCAAACATTGCTACATTTCTTCCTCACAGCAGTAACATTGAGAAAGAGATATGCTCTTTATTTCAACTTTCTAATATAGAAACTGAAGCTCACGCAAGTTAGGCAACATCCCCAGAGCCTGATATATAGTGGGAATTTGATTATAAAAATTGGCTAGAAGTAGGAACCTGAACCAAGTGTTTTCACATCAAAGTTCCGGATTTGTTTCATTTGTTTTAATTAATATATACCCTATTTCTCAAGGTTGAAACATTAATCTTTCAAAGCTCAGATCCATGGTGCCATGAAGTCTTCCATAATGTCCCAGTCCTAGCACTTAGCTCATGTAATAATGAGCTCACTACAATAGTGTGTCTAAAACTCTAAGGAATAGGGCCTTGTATATAATGAGTATTCAAAGGTGGTAGCTGACTTTAGTAATAAATGCTCAATATATACAAGGCCCTGTTCCAAGAGTTTTAGACACATTATCATAGGGTTACTTTACCAACAAAGAGACAGAGGGTTAAAGGAACAAAACAACTTGTCAGAGGTTACCCAAATAAATGGCAGAGCCAAGTCATTGACTACAGAGCTTATGTGCTTCACGCCTAGGCACCCTTCTCTATCCAGCCTTTATTTTGTTTTGCTTGTTTTAAGGTTAATAATTAACATGGATTTCTCCTCTCTATCCTAAAATTATTTGGGTTTAAAAACCTTCTCAGATCCTCCCCCTACACACATGCACACACACATACGCACACACACAAAAACATCCATGGTGCTTTAGCTATCTAATAAGTATCTAGCAAAATTATTAATGTGAATCTGACATGAATGAGACCAGAATCTTTAAGAATTATATACTCAAACGAGGTTGATTCAATTTAATTTAATTTATCTCTATCTACTTTATTGTCATTATACCTCATCAAATTCACTGAGAACAAAATATTTCATGAAGGCTTTTGAATAGTCAAGCATCCTTCACCCTGTGTAACTCATGAGGTTCAAATGAGATTTGATTACATTTTTCCATACTGTTTATATTTTCTGAAGCTGTGTAGTTTCCTGACCACTTTTTGCCTACCATAAGTAGAATAAATAATATGAGGCCTGGGTGAGGTGGCTCATGCCTATAATCCTAGAACTTTGGGTGGTCAAGGAAGGAGGACTGTTTGAGGCTAGGAGTTGGAGATCAGCCTTGGAAACAGAGAGAGATGCCATTTCTACAAAAAAAAAAAAAAATTAGCCTGGAGTGGTGGAGCTCACCTGTAGTTTCAGCTACTGGGGAGGATGAGTCAAGAGGATCCCTTGAGTCCAGTAGTTTTAGGATGCAGTGAACTATAATCATGCCACTGCCCTCCAGCCTGGGCACCAGAGAGAGACCCCACCAGTACAAAAATAATAATAATAATATGAAAAGTGCATGGATATGAGAATCCCAATTTTCCAGACTACCATTGAGTAAATCATATTCTCATCCCTCTGAAACACACTTCTGCCATGCTTCTAACAAAAATCACACCTGTTTCTATCTTTGTTCTTGGGGTTTTCTTCACTCTTCGACTCACTGATGCTGTTCAGCCTCTCTTTGCACACCTTATTGACATTATTTTGACCTGTATCCCTTGATGATTTTCACTACTTCCAAACCTGTCTGCTTACAGGTGGTTCTCATTGCAGCCCATTTAAGAATATCAACAGTGGTTTAGCAACAGTGACTCTGTTCACCCAAACAGCTTGTGACAGTCCATGCACAGATTTTTATCTCTTTACATAAAACCCCATCAATGTTGCAGGCTCAGACACAGAACTTTAAAACCATATGTTTCTGATATTTGAGGATTTTTCCCCTTAGGCTTTGTGAAGAGGAGAGAGAGATCACATCCTCCTTGTTCTTTCACTGGCAAAAGGTTCATTCACACAACCTAAAGTCATCTGAGCATAAGTCTCCATGATGTCTTATTTCCAAGTATTGTTATCAATTCTGTCTGAATTTATAAATATTTCAATGCATGTTCACATAGGAGGAACACTCAGTGAGTCAGTTTTGTCCAAGAACATTCAGTATTTTACATTTTTGCATTTCAATACCATTTCAGCTGCCACTGTTATAAAACATTGAGAATATGACCTCTCTGCAGTGTTTTCACCGATGATAAAAATAAGGAAGAACCCAAGTTATTTTGTTATAACCCTATGTGCTACAAATAAAACATTTCAGCTGGATGAAACAAACTCAGATTTTCAGGACTGCCTCGCTTGAAATATTTTATATTATGGCTAACATGATCATATCAGCTGCCCTTTATTAGTTTCTACCTGTAACTGATTAGGTAAACTGTACTGTCCTCATACTAAGTGGCAGGACCTCTGTTAAGCAGGTTCCACACATAATATCATTTTATAGGAGATGAATATTATTATTAAACTTTGACAGCTAAAGAAATTGAGGCCTCAAGAGAGTTAGTAAGTCTTCCAGGGCACTCTGCTAAGTCACTGTGGAGCTAGGATTTGAACCCAGGTGTGTCTGACTCCAAAGTCCAAGTTTTTAACTGCACGAACCACTCACAAAGATGTTGACTAATCTGCAATACAAAGGATGGGCATTTAGTCCTACTCAGGGTTCAGAGGGCACCACTGACTGGTTTGTCTTCATGCATAATTCATGTACTAGTCAAACGAACCTCACTGGCCCCTTAGCACCTGTAGCTGTATCTGACCTCTTTGCTCCTTGAGGCTTCCAACGAAATTGGGAAGAATCTGAGATCACTGATGTCCTCCTCCATTTGAAATGTATTAAAAGGGTTTTTTAGAACCTACTCTCCATAGCCATCAGTTCAGTCTCTCCACTGTCTTCTTTTTAAATTATTTTAGCCAGTATCCTGTGGTTATGCAGTAAAAACTGCCCAGGTTTTGGAGTCCTTAAAAATAAATTTTCCTGTCAATTCTTTACCCTCTCTTTCCCCTACTCCACATAAAAACCCTCCCAAATTCCTAATTCTCCTGGCCAGAGGAATAGGGAGTTGCATAACAATTTGCAATATATCTTTCTTAGTACCCTTTTAGGAGACTCTGACATTTTGTGGAGTGACTATGTAAGAACAAACTCGAGTCTCTGAAACTGTTTTCTGCTATCGAGTGACAGGTAATTTAAGATTTTAAAAAACTTTTGCCCTAGATAATACTTGGAAAATCTAGCCTCATATACAGACATGCTTTCTCCCCTTTAAATCTGTTCTGGGGCCTCAGTTTTTTTGTTTTCCAGCCTACATATGCTATCATATATAATGTCTGCAGAAACATATTGATTTAAAGATCAAGTCGGCAATGGCATTGGGCTCTTTGCAAGTTACCTTGGTTTAACTACTGAAAACCTCTGTAATTGCCTCTGAGACTTGAGTCACTGGAACTTTAATTCATTTGTGCTCTCACATGGAGAACTTAACTGCTCACTCTAGGCTTCCACCCCCCTAAGTACCTTTGGAAGGGAATGACAAACCAAGCAAACAGCCTATTTGTGGGTGTAAGGGGCAACTCCAGTAAAATCTTAACCACAGAATAACATTCTGGATATTGTCCATCTGCGAGATTAGTTATTTGCCGCAGCTGTCTTGGGAATCATCCCTCCTATGGCAGCCATGAATTTTAAAAGGTACCCATTGACTTCTGACCTGTTGGTTTTGAGAAGGTGAGTAAACAAACAGTAGGATAGTGACTCAGAGATAAACATATTTCAAGGAAAACCTCAAGGAGAGATCAGAGCAGTGAAACTAAAGGCAAACAATGGCTTTTCCAGGAAGAACTTCCATTTTCCCAGTGGGCTGTATAAATTCTCCATACGTTTCTATGAAAACGATGTAGATTACATACCTAATACTTGTGTGTACATTTCCTTTCATTTAAAGGGCATTTTTCCACAGAAGTCTAAATCATTTTCTTATTTAGAAAAGTAGTTTTTCTTCACTCATTTTCCAGATGGATGTTCTGAGGCACTGAAAAGGTATGTATAGAATAATGCTAGAACTAATTTTCTGGACTTAGGTTGAAACCTTTCTCAATCAACTGTATTTTGTATACAAGTTTAAGCATGTGCATAAGATGTTTACATTATTCAAAGCAGTGTGGTAATGAGCTCTTCAATGTTTTCATATGTATGTATATGTTTTCTGTCTAGACAGCTAAGTTATCTCTCAATTCATCAGTAAGATACAATATTGAAATATTTTCTTACTATTTGCAGTAAAAAGTAGAAATTATTATATAATAAGAACAAAGAAATACCAGTCACTCCAAAGCATTTTGCACTTCTATATTTTTTCTTAACTTCTCAAACTATCATCTTACTAGTAAATTATTGATGTCAGAACTATTTCAATCTATTAGACGTCTCCTGTAGTTTACTAAGATAGTCAAAGATATTCACTAAGTTTAATACAATATTTCTAGAAGACTTGAGACAAAGTGTCATAAGTGGTAAAATGCCATGAAATAGGCAAAACCACTTTTCCTCAAGCTACATGTTATTAAGCCACAATAGGTGCATATAAAACAAATAGGAACAATCCTCTTGATGACTAATTAATTTATTAATATTGACAAAGAAAAGCTTCAGTAAAATATATGCCATTTTACAGAGGATGCCATATGTATATATACACATTTTAAGTATGATGTTTGCTCAAAAGATGGCATTAATCAAATGAATGCTAGCATCACCATGGACAATAAAAAAAAAAAATGGCAGAAGCACAGTTGAGCCAACATCACCATACACATTGCTACCGTAAGTTAATTCAACTTCTAAAAGTAATACATAGATAACATCTCTGTAAATGTGTATACATTTTTTTGGCACCCCATATATGGTTTGATCAGGTGAACAGATCTGAAGGATATACAGAAATGTTCTGTATCAGGAAGGTGGCTCCTTCCAATTTACAAATACTTTGGCCTCAGAAATCACATGACAGAAAAGCAAAGCTAAAAAGCCTTTAAAACTATCGTGGATATTCTTAAATAAAATTCCAAAATGGCAGAGCCAATTTTCACAAGTTCCCTAGCTTGCTAAAAAAGCACAGAGTATAAGCAGACTAGCAACTGTTTCAGAATTCTTGTTTTCCATAAATACAGAAATCTTGTAATTATCTCAAGAACCATACATTATTTATTTAGTTCCATGCCTTAATGAAGGAAGACTCAATGTTTATCATATTAAAATGGGAAATTGAGGGGTATGAGGGAGGGCCAAGGAGGAGAAAAAGCATGGTTCTTTTCCTAATGAATCCGGCCTTATGTTTCCTCCATTTTTGTATCAGCAATTTTATGCTCTGCAGGTAGTAAACATAAATGGTGACAGCCAAACATGCATTTTGCATCATAACAAACCCACTGGATCTGCAAACAGTTGTTTAAGGTGCTCCTTTCCATCGGGAAAAACAATAGCATTTATTAGCGGCGTTTCACTCCACTCACATGATTTGTGTGTTCTTCACTCTCAAAGTGTCAGCTGTCAAATGAAATGATGGGGACTGACAGTTCAGAATTTTAAAAGTTCAGCTCCTTTCAAATGCACTAAATGAACAAGAGCTGCCTAATTTGGGCTGAAGAAAAAGCAACAAAAATCCCTGTAAGTATGCAAGGTTTTATTCTACTTTTGCATGCTTAGTATGCACAGAGAATGTTAAATACTTTTCAGCTGGATACACTGTTAATTCTATGAGTGAGAAAGATTTCATTAGGTGAGCTTCAGGCAAGAGTAGGCTACAAATGGAATTCCCTTTTATTTTCTGAAATTCACAGTATATGACCCATATCCAATGATAAATGGTCTATAAATTCTCTTGCTATATTTAATTGCATAAACTTCCATTATATTCTACTATTAACATGGGAACACTTTGACACAAGATGTCAGAAGGGGGGAAATGAGTAAAAAAAAACCTTCATTCTTAACAAAATCAAAATAATCTTAGTACCCCTCAGAACTGTGTTCAACATGTAAGTTCTAAGCACACAATTTTAAATATTTTTTCAACCAATTAGTTACTTTTAATTTTGGTAGCACAAAAATCTATTAATCACTATTTAATTATCTGGATCTCTTGCCTGCCTAATTAGTGCTTTCCGTATTGCATCTTCACTAAACTGGAGACCCTATCAACTCATTTATCTGATACGTATTTGGTGCACTGGTGAGTTAATTAATGAAATAAGAAAAAAACTCATTTAAATGGCTCATTCAAAAAAAAAGCTTATTAAACACTTTGAACATTAAATAAGCCGACTGATTTTATTGGGTTTTCATTGTCCTAAAAAGCATTATATAAATGCAGACTCCCATGTGACATTCCTTGGTAAATATACATTGTAGAAGGATTCAGAAGAAGCAGTGATCAGTTGAGTAACAATCCCTCCTAGTAGACCGCCTGAGGCAGCAGCCTTTTGAAACGTTTTGTACAAAAATGAGGACAAGATTAGACATAAGATTTTATCTGGAATTTTCTGGTGTTAGTCAAGAACTCTAAACATGATTATAAATGAAATTGCATTGTTATACTCTAGGTAATGTGGTGTAAAATGGTCTATAGTACTATAACTATGCTTATAATCTTGAAGAAAATAAAGAGTAATTTCCTGAATCCAATCTGTCCCTCCACCTCATCTTTATTTTGCCCTGCCTTGCCAAGGGGCTGTGCACTTGTCCTCCAGCATCTAGGGGAGATCATGACACCCCCAGAAGGTTTTCCTAAGTGCCCTCAGACTAGATCAGGGACTCCTCCTGGGTATTCTCACAGTTCTGGGTATGAAACTTTGTCTTTGAGCTTTCTATAAGGAGGTGGGGAGTAAAGTGGAAAAGACGTGGCTTTAGCCTCAGAAAGTTTAGACACAGCCACCGACTGGACTGTGAGGATTAAAGGAAGTGATCTAAGTAAAGCATCTAGTGCAGGGTCTGACACACAGTAAATGTATTATAACCTCTAGTCTTTATTGTTATTTTTAAGATCACACTCTTCTTTTCTATCCAGATGTTTCTCCTACCAGATCCTTAGCCTACTGTAGGAAGAGACTCTGACCCATCTTTGTGTCACCAGGGCCTAGCACAGTATCTGACAGACAGCAAACGTTTTTATATGCCAGTATAATAGATGGATAGAACAGATACTCTGCAGTAAATAAATCTAAGGGATTTAAAAATAAAATAAGCAAACTAAAACCAAATTGCTTCTCCTTCTGCCATAGGGCAGTGAAAATTCTAAGACACAAATCTTTTCATGTCAAGTGCTTAAAACATTGTTCACTTTCAAAATAATATTAACTATTTAGCTATTATTAGCTCCTCCATTGTTTTTTCTGAATTGCCAGTAGATTGTCAAATGGACACAGGTATCTGATTCCCCATCAAGGAATTTCCCAAAGGAAATCAAAAGTTGTCATAACATGAAAATGTTCGCTGGTGTACTGGGCACTTGCAAAATCAGTTCCAACTCAAACTCCCCTCTCCAATTAACACAGCACCTATCCTAATGCACAAAATCATCATCTTGATCCTTTATAATCCTGCTGACAATCTAATAGCTGCAACTTAATATGCAAATAGAAAAACAAATTTCAAAGTTAAATGGAAAATCTTTTCAAAAATTCAGGATTTCACAAAGTTTCTTGAAGTGATATTGGAGACCTGGTCAAAGCAAAGATTCTGTGGATCTATCAACATCAGACAATTCAAAAGAAAGAACATGAAAAAGATCATGAGATTCAAAGGAGAAAAATTTGAAAACTAAATAATTAGGAAAACCCACTTGAAAAATGAATAAAGTCATGGAATATTTTTGCAAACTTGATCCTTTTTATGAGCATGCTGTTAAAGTCAAGTATAAAGTGAAGACCATGATGCTCTAAAATTAAGTTTCAAGACCATTTAAAAATCAAAGATTTGGTTTATTCTTTATCTGTGCTATGGACTAGAGAATCATTTTTATTGTAATAATTTTTTAAAATATTCTCATTATTTTCAATTTTATTTCTAAATAAACTCTCAACTATATGTTTCCTTTTCCAACAACTGTCTATAAAATTTGGGTTTCAGTTTTAAGTAGATTCACTCTAAGTGGTCTTTTCTGGTAGCAGTCACCCCCTGGTTGGAGAGAGAGGATTGTTCTTTGAAGTTGCTACCACCAGCACTCCTCCTGCCACCCTCCACTAGCCTCTGATTGCTTCCAGAGGAGCCTGAGAAGCTAACGTGGCACTCCTCGATTCAAGTTCAGGGGCAATGCAGGGGAGAGAAGGCCTGCTAGAAGTCTAAACTTCACCTGCATGCGAGCTACTTATGGAGAGAATCCTCACATGTACCCCACAACTCTAAAATTAAATTAAATTTAATTTAAAAAATAAAGAGAAAAGCAAATGGAGTTCTGCACAGAGATCTTAGTGAGGCCGCCCTTCAAGAAACATTCATTAGCATGGTGTAGTCTCCTTTTGTTGGAAGCCCATTGTTCCAGAGAAACAAGGCTATAGAATGATACTAACTCTGCACTGGGTATTTAATCTATAGTGGCTCCATAACTAAATCACATTCAAGTCTAGACACTGCAGTGTTCCAAAGAGTCAACGATGATTATGTCTTTCTGGATATATTATGTAGAATATTCTAGAATGCTTTAAATCTTCTTCCACCTTTCTTTTCCCTACATAACTATTGTTTGGGTAAGAGAAAAGAGAATCTGTAAAATAATTTTTTTTTTTTTTTTTTTTTTAGAAAGCAGGATTTATTGAGAGGATAGAAAAGCTCCCACAGTGGGAGGGGACTCGAGGGGGTTACCCAAAGAACTTTTTTATCCATATTTATCTCTAATGTAGAAATCACTAAAAGGAGAAATACATAATACCAAACTTGTATTTTATAATATAATGCTTCTAAAAACATTTTCAAGTTCAATATTCTTTGAAACTATTCTATGGTCTGTATCTTTTATTCAAGGATATTTGCTTTACATCATTGATAATTATATATTATACATCCTGTGTGTTTCAAATGTGACAAAGTAAGTACTTTTGTTTCCATTTTAGTGATGCCTTTAAAGAAAAAAGCAAATACATTCATCAGAATACCAAAGATAATTTTTTTTTCTCAGTCTCCCTGTCAAGATAGTTCAGCTCTAATTCAGGCAAATTCCTGACAGATATCAGAGTTCTATTTACTGATTATCTGTTCTTCCCATTGGGATCATAAGATTTTAAGTGAAAAAATCTAAAAGATTTATTGCTAATGGGATTCTACAAATGTTATTTTTGTTCAGAGTAAAAGTAATATATGATCCTGACTTTGTCGAGCGTCTTTAATGTTCCTTTTTTGAATATGTATAACTCATTTAGAGACCAAGAATAGACAGTAACTCATCATTTTTGCTACCTGCCTTAAAATATCTGCATTTTGTCTGTTTAAAAATAATATAAACTTGTGATTTAATTGACGTTATAACTTCAATTCATCACCACATTCATTGTAAACAAAGAGGCTTTGAATAATGAACAAAATGCTTATTGTTCACCAGAAGAAAGGTCATAACATGTTATATTTACATTTATGTCATGTCTTATTACTAAATCTGTGTAAACCATCTCCCTTCATTATTTCTGAATGGGAGACTGATGATAAGTGCTATTTTCAAGATTTTTTAAAATCCTTTTTATTTGTCTAGCTAATTTGTGTGCTAAAGCATTACAAGGCTAACTCTATGTTTTGCTTGTTAAATTATTAGGGATTTGTAACTCTCGAAAATCAAGAATGAGTTCATAAATGTAACATTTGCATGGGTCGACAGCTTCAGAGGAGAGAGGTCAGCTGCCCTGGTGAAGGAAGAAGAAATCTGTCTGTGTGATCCTAATTTGCTTTGAATAATAGACATTGGGCTTGGAATTGGAATGATTTGTTGTTAGGTTAAGCAGCAGGGAAGCTTATGGTTTATTATTCTTACTCCTCATACGACCGAAGCAATGGGTGAGTAATGAGACAGCCATAGAGAATCATAATGATACTAGGCAATGAATTGTGTGTGCCTGGATGATAGTGCAGGTTTATCAGGTTGTGATGGCCAGTAAGCTAATGCAAACTATAAATATTCAGATTAGTCAGATCTTTGTTACATCTGCAAATGGCTACTGGCGAGTTTTTCCTCGCTCACTTTATAATTTTGATGATCCTGACTCCAAGTCCTACCCTACATTTGAAGAAAATTTAAATTAAAAGAAAATGATAGAAAAATTAAAATGTGCCCAGCAACACCTGACAGTCACATGATTAAAGCACAGACAGTAACATTGTTTGTTTTGTTTGTTTGTTTTGTTGTTGCTGTTTCTGGGACATCTAGAAATTGATTCCTTACCTAGTACAAGTCTATCCAATGCTTCCCCCTCCCCCTTCCCTCCCCACCCATTCCAGTAAACTTAGCTCACCCAAGATTTCTCATTTGCTGTGCTCTGTTCCTTGTTTAAACTAAAGAGAATACAGGATCAGTCCTCTTTTCTCCCCAGTTATAAAGTCTCTTCAGAATCCAATTCAATGAGATTGTATTTGTTACAATGAATGCAGATTGTTCAACGGGGCAGATCTAAGAAATGCTGAAAAGGGTTCAGGGGTTCGCAGGGTGGGGGCTAGCCTTATAGTGGGGGGAGTGCCATTTTATACAACACCCCATGTTTGTTAAGGTCTAAAAGCACTGAAAAGGATTTGTTCTGTTTATGTAAAGGGCCTCCGTGCTCTGGGTATCTAAGATGTCACGCCAAGCTTTTTAGCACATGAGTTTTCTCTTGATCTTGGGCCTGACATGACCAAAATGCAGGGGCTCAGGCTTTCAGAGACTGACCCACATTGTTGCTCCAATCTGGCATCTAGGAGTCTGCCACCTAAACAACTGGCTTTCTGCAATTAACACGTTATTCATATTAATATATGAATTTGGAAAATTGTTTCTACATATGCTATTATTTCAAATAACCATTTTGTTGACTAAATATTTTCCCTTATTAAACTGACTGCTATTGAAAGATCTGAGATCACCCAGGAGAATGAAGATTTTTAATCACATAATGTAAGCTAATCAGCCATTGAGGATATTAACAGCCCTGTAGAGAGTCTTGAACCACAGGGCGGCATGCGCTAGTTATGAACTGCCAGTTACAAACTTGGGTTCTACTGCCTGACTCCATCATTGCCCTACCTTCTATTACTGGAAACGTCATACAAATCCATTTCATTATTTTCTATGATGCATAGACCAAAGAGCTTAAACGTATTTCATCAACCTAGAAAAAAATGCAACATCATGAGGATATGTAGATAAATGTATGTGTGTGCAGGTTAGTGTATACTGAATATGCTAGACTCAATGCAGTCCAGCCAAGAATTCGTTTTCTGCTTCTCTCCCACTGTTTTAAGAAATCCTTTCTGCTCTCTTGGGAAATATCTTAGAAAGTTACCTGTATCTTTGTGGTCACTTTTGGGTATTAGGACAGTATTATTTTCAGGTATGAAAATATCCGATCCAATTTAAATCAAGATAAATTATTTTGAAGCTTCCAACTCTACCCTAACACATGTCTGGTTTGCAATTTGAAGACCAGAAATGGGAAAATGAGGGCAGGGAGAACTGTCTGTATCTCCTCTCTACTTGTTGCCTCTCATTTACTGCTTCTGTTTCTGTTTCAGGATCTTCTAAGGTTAGGGGCAGGTATAACAGATGAGGCAGGGTAGATGAAAGGACAAAGTTTTTCTTGTAATGTCTCCCTCTATTCAGACTCTTTATCTCATGGACCGCTTTGGAGATCTTCAGACTGGGACCTGTGTAGACAAATGACATGTAGATGCATGTATGTGAATACACTCACTGCATAGACAATACATGCTTGGGCTAACTGTGTTTGATCCTGCCTCAGCTTTTAACTTGGTGCTGCACCCCTAGAACTTCTTCCCCTGGAAGGCAGCACTCATGTGCATAATTCTTTCCAAATGGTTCTAGCCATCAACAATACAGGTATCAAGGTAACCCATAGGAAAGCTCAGCACCAATGCCCCTCAAAGTTTAGATTAAAAGTCACTCCCACTGCAACTCTCTCTTCATGCTCTGTTCTAACTTAGTGGCAGTCCTGGATCTGAAAGTCATAAAATCCCAGTAGGAAAATGATACATCAATCTTCTCTTCTAGAAGACCTCCCTCATGTCCCTTCATTGCAACTGTCTCACATGCTGTAGGAAACCAGGAGCACCGCAAGCTTTCTTCTATGACAAAGTGATAAATAACCTAGTTTAAAAACTGAGCAAGATATCTGACAGACAGTTCTCCAAAGAAGATATGCAAATGGACAATAAACACATGAAAAGATGCTCAACAGCAGCCATCTTGGAAATGTAAATCAAAACCACAATGAGATACTATTTCACACCCACCAGGATGGTTATCAGCGATAGGACAAATAATAGCAAATGTTGGTAAGGGTGTGGAATATTGGAATCTTCACCCACTAATGGTGGAAATGTAAAGTGGTATAGACACCTTGGAAAGCAGACTGGCAGCTCCTTAAAAGGTTAAACACAGAGCTACCATATGACCCAGAAATTCCATGCCTAAACTCATACCCCAGAGAAATGAAAACATATGTGCACACAAAAACTTGTACACACAGTTTCTAGCAGGATTAACGTTAGTCATAGTAGCCAAAAAATGAAACCAACTTAAATGCTCACTAACTAATAAATAAGAAAAATGTGGTATATCTATACAATGGAATATTATTAGGCAATAAAAAGAAATAATTACTGATACATACTATAACAAGACTGAAACTTGAGAACATTATGCCTAGTGAAAGAAACTAGTCACAAAGAACCATATATTACATGATTTCATTCAACATGAAGGTTCCAGGAAAGGCAAATCTTTAAAGGCAGAGAGTAGACTATTGGCTGCCTAAAATTGTGAGTGGGAAGATTAAGGGTGATGGTGAAGGGGGGAAGAGTTACTTTTTGGGAGGTAATAAAAATGTTCTGAAATTGATTGTTGGGATGGTTACACAACTGTGAACATATTAAAAGTTATCGAATCATATGCTTTACATGGGTGAATTGTATAGCATAAAAATTATATCTCAATAACGCTGTTAAAAATATGTTCTCACTCTCTTCCTTTGAAAATCTGTAGATTTCTCTTCCATAGACTAGAAGAGAAAAGCCAGTCTTAAACAGACACGTCTTGCACCTTTCCTTAAAGTATGCAGCACTTATCACTGATTTCCTCAGCTTTTGGGTCCCAACCAAGACTCCAAGACAGAAAGAAAATCACATTTAACAATCTGTTAAATTAATAAGAATCTAAAACATTACTCAGAGCATTTCATTTGTCTTTTCTTCATGCTCCAATTTCAGGGTAGTGATTAAACATCCAAACTTTGCAGAATGGTACATATATTTTATAGGCTATATTACCCTTCCAAGTGATTCCATTTTCCATAACTCTCCTGGTTATGCATTTCAATTAAAGGAATAAGTACTAGTCTTATAATAAACTCCATAAACATTTGGTGACTGCCTGACTGACTATTCTAATAAGGAAATAGTTTATTATTTCATGAATGCCTACATACTTAAACAATCCTAGGAGGTATGTACTGTTAAATAATCATTTTACAGATAAGGAAACTAAAGGTCAGAACAGTTAAGAAACTTATGCAAAATAAATCAACTAATTTGTGACTGAACCAGGGCACAATCCATATGCAAGTCAAAGTCAATGTGGCTTCAAATAAATTTTAAGGGTGTTTTCTTCGTAGATGTAACTATTGACACAAAAGAAAATTATATTTGCTGTTTTTGACAAGTCATTTAACCTTCCATCTATTCCTTCATTTGTAAAATGTAAAATACTGGCTGTAGCTTCAAGTCTGCTCCAATTTTAAATAATCTGCATATACAGAGATATTTTTTTCTTTTGATGAGTTACCCTCTCTTCTTATCTTCTGCCTTCCCATTCTGTTTCCTCCTAGAATTTACTAAAGAAAATAAAACCAGTCACAATATTAAAGCATACCATGGGCTAAACTGCAAAGTAAGTTAAATTAATTTAATTTCTATCAAATAAATCGGTCCATCATTCACAAATATGAACAGACAATCACGGAGTGACAAACATTTATAAAAAGCCAATGGTATAAAGGAGGATGAAATGAATAAAGAAAATTTCTGACCCTTTGCAGAAATAGTAAAACAGTTTTTGAAAATTTTAATTAATTTCATCAGAGAGACTAAGGAAGCTAATGTATACACAAAATTAAAATAGGACATAATAAGAAAATGATGATATAAGACATTATATTGCTATAGACATTAAAGAGATATTTAAAATCTGAATGACAAAATAGAAACTTCCAGAAGAGTACCAATAAACCAACTGATGATCAGGAGTACAGAGTTGAGGGAATTTCCTAGAACTAATAGCACCAAAAAAGCAGATAGAAAATATGAGCAAAATGTTAAGAAATGTGGACATCCAGCATTCATCTAACAAGCAATTGAGAGGCAGAGAAGGGTAAAGGGGTGAAGAAAAATCCATGAACTAAAGGAAGATTAAAAAGGAAAAAAAAAAAGATTAGCACAAAAGATAATTGAAATTAACAATGGAACAATTCCTCTAATCATTTGAGAAGAAATAATTTTGAACCCATACTTTTCTATTTTAGTGTAAAAGCAAAACAAAAACATTATCCATCAGGCAGCCTCAGAAAACTTATCATCTAAGCCACGTCTATAAAAATCATTCCTTAAGAAGACTCGAGAAAAATGGAAAGGAACGCAAGCTGGATGATGACCTAAATAAAAGGAAAAACTAGCAACCGTGTATTAATTACAGGAAGTGAAGAAAGTTCAAATAGTTTCAAAAGAGAATCTGATATATCTTTGTGTATTATGCTAAGAATATTTTCCTTCACAAGGGTTTAGTGATTTCAGTTCATTAAGTATCTTCTTCTGTGGATCCATTTGCCTTATTTGAGTCTGCAATAAAATAACATTCACATAATAATAATATTATAAAGGCTAGTTTATTAATTTTAAAATTTTAGACTCAAACAAAATATGAAGTCTTAGTTACAGTTAGTTATAATTATATAATAGAATGTAAATGTTATTAAAAATGAAAAGGTAAAAATAACAATATAATCAAAAATCACATCTCATTAGGTATTGCATAAAGTTAATGTCATAAAACAATTTATTTAAAGTCATGAATATAATATGATAATATAAATTGGCATATATAGAACATACAGATAGAATGTACTGATCTGGAGTCATACAATATTTTCCATAGTTGATAAAGTTAGAAAGAAATTGATAAATCTATTCACAATCATAATGATAACTATCAAAGTAACTGAAAAATAACTTAAAAGTGCTTACCTCAAAGGAGGAAAGAAGTTTTGTTCTTTCTATTTTAAACCTTTCCATATGAGTTGAATTTTTATTAAATAGTCCAGATATTACTTTAAATTTTTACAAATTTTAACATACTTCAATGCAAAAATAGTAAAATGGAAATATACTAAAATATGAATACTGATTTTCTCCTGGTGGGTGAAGTTTCAGGTGATATTTTTTCCTTACTTTCCCATATTTTGTTAGTTTTCAAATGCCCATTCACAATACTCTCATTCAAAAACTGTAACCTAAACTTATATCTTTAAGTATTTGATAAAGCCATCTATGATAATTTTTAAAATGCAAAATAATTAATATTTAAGAATTTGTTAACTGCACTTTGAAGGTCATGATGCCTTGAAATCTGGATAAAATATAAAATTCCTCCAAGAATGTATCCGTGTACCCATTTTTCAACTCCACATAAAGAGAAAGTGTCTCTGTCCACCGTAAAAGTTACATTACTAATAACCTCTAATATCCCTGACCACCTAGGAGTTTCACTAAATGTCTACCTTGATAGTTCCTACAAGACCAAGTTCTTGTCTTCCACTTTCAATACTGAAAAATCAAATGTCCAAGCTTACTCAGGAGTGAGAGAATTCTGAGTGGCTGACTTTCACAAACCCAGCATTAGAAACTGGAAGATTATCTAAAACAAGTTTACTACGGCACCCTCAGAAACAGAATCAGCAAAATTTCCAGCAACAGAATTAAATGCCCTCTCCCTGAATAGCCATGGAGACATGTTGATGAGGATAAAAATAGAGATATTTGTTGAGCATCCCTTGTGCTTAAATCAGATTTCTCTTTACCTCTTACCAATTTTATCCTTCATATCTTGTTTTCATCTATTGCCTCCTCCCATTTTGTCAGTAATGCTTGCTTGACAAACTGTTGAGATTCAGTTATCTAATTTATCTACTTCAGTCCTCATAACAGTTGGTATCTCCCCATTGGGCTTAAAGAAAGTTATGGGGTCAGGATAAGGGAATGGGTAGAGAACACAACCAATTAGACTTAAGAACACATTTCAGCACCACAGTATATACATAGTGTGTGTCCCTTTTGCAGATTACTGAGCTCAGCTATTTCACCTTGATTCTTCTTCATTTCTCTTACAAAGAGTAGCAATTTCAAATCTTGCCATAAGATTCTAGGCGTTCCTGTAACTTAGAGCTCAGAGAGGCTTAACAGTGGCTGTAAAAAACAATCAATGGATTTCCTGCCCCTAAGACCAGAATGTATGTTTTGAAAAGTATAAGTGCTGTCCATCTGCAAAGATATTTTTGTTATTGTTGTTGTCATGTCCAATTGACTGTGATGGGAGAATCTGGTTCATTATTAAAAGCAGAAAAGAATCATTTGTGTGACTATGGGTAGATCTGTCAGCTGAGAACAATGTGTGGTGGTAGCCCTTTCTTCAAGGAGAATCATAGTAACTTCACAGACATACACTGAATTATCTAATGGGGTTTTTCTGTCCTTAAATTCTGTGAAAAGATATTAAATATCATTAATTCATTAAAGAAATGTCTTGTGGTTTTAATGAATGCTCATGAATATTTCATAAAGTGATTAAAATTGTTAATCTTGCTCCCAATTAATTTTAAGTAATTCTTAGAACACACATGTAAATAATAGGTAATTATAATGTCTTATTTTGTGTCATTTATATATCTTAGGTTATTAAAATTGCATTTCTGATGTGATACATCTCTTAGGCCCCTGTGTCACTTGTTTGTTTTTTTAAGCAAAAAATCATTTTTACTTTTTTTTGAGACTGCATTAGTTTGAAAAGGCATTAGAGGGTAAATTTTGGGTGACTTTAGAAAGAGGAAGAATAGATTCTAAGAGTGCAAATAGTGACTCATCTATGAAGTAACATTGCCAAATTTCTAGATTTTTCTCCCCGATTAATCCATACAGATGGTATTCAGCATATCCACTCTAATTAAGAAAGCTATCACCTGTGGAATTAGAGAAAAGGTAATGCTACTCTTTTTTTTTTCTTTCCATGTGCTTTAGCTTTTCATTACACTTTACTATGTGGAAAGGAAAAGGAACTTAAATTTGGAGGTAATTTAGAATAATGGAAAGTTCACAGAGTCAAAAAGAACCAGCTTGAATAAATCATGACTTCCTAGCAGTATTGTCTTTGGTAAATTACTTTATCTGTCTGAATTTCAGTTCCTGGGCCTATACAATTTTAAAGACAAAACTTTTCCTACTTTGTACGATTTTTCTGCAAATTAGTTAAAAGGCGTATTAAAGACATTTTGTAAAATTCTATGCAAATTATCCCACTGTACTAATCAAATAGATAATTTTGAGCAAGTTACTTTAACATTTGTGTTTCCCTAGGCCTCGGTTTCCTAGTACCAAATGAGAGAATTAAAACACTCTTATTTGAAACAAATTCATTTTTCTGATGGTCTACTTACATGTTTCTAAACTTTTCTTTAACTTTTAATTTATAGATAATTTCTTACAAGTTCAGATAGTCTAAGACTTGGAGAGAAATAGGGGATGAGAAAGGTGGTCCAAATGTCATGGTGAGTTCTGCGGTCTTTGTGTCTTATGGCATCTGGTAGGGATTTGCGTACTTGGATATCCCCCCAAACGCATTCTGAGCTCATACTCGAGCCACAGGACTTACATCCTAAATATCCAACACTTCCAAAGTAATGCTTTTGTCGGTAACTTGATGTACTCTAAGGCAGATTGTTTCCACCATCAGTAGCCAAGTGAAGCTCTGTTTTGCCTTTGCCTGTTGTGTTCTGTAAGAACGAATTCCAGTCTTTGACACAGGGAGGCATATTTATGACATTTGGCTTCTTTGTTTGACAGATTTTTCTTCTCTGTGTTTATGAGCGTTAGCATTAAATAGTGGTGCTTTTTCCTACTGGGTTCATTTCTTTTAAAAGCTCTTGTATTCTTTGCACTTACTTTGACCGATGTTATGTGGAGCCTGATGTGTAGAGACACGGCTCTAGAGTTGCTTGACTGCTTTTATGTCCTTTTATAAAAGGTTTCCAAATCAAGAGAATTATGTATTTGTTATTTCTGGGTCCATTAAATGCCCAAGTAATTAACACTAACCATTTTACCTCTAATAAAGCATGGAAACCACAATGTTTTTTGTGATGTACAGTCATTTCCACGTCAGCTTACAGTGGCACAGGCCCATCTAATCACCTGCATGACAATACAAAGAGACAGACCAGGCATCCAAATGACTCTTACATTGTTTGGAGATGCACATGCTCTGGCCAACCAATAATATACAACGTAAAATGTTTTCAAGTTGTGCAAAAGAAACTCTTAAACCACAGGTAACGTGGTTAAGGACTGAAAAAGTGTTAACATAAACACAAAAGAAACCTACATTTTAGACAAGTCTATATATAACATAATCAGAAAGCAGGATCTGACATTGCATATTCTCCATTTGCAAATGCATTCCTTTCTAAAAAGCTGCAATTAATTACAAACTAGTTTTGATGCCGTTTTTGCTTTCCTCAAATATGGAGTGAATTCACCCCATAAACTAATGAACCAAAGTAGAGTCAAATAGAGACCAGCTGGCTGGATGGCTCAGTAATTTTATCCACATGATTGACTTCATGATTCTTTCACTGAAGCAACTATTCTTTATTCTTGCAATCAGCACCAATGACAATTTGGAGGGGGTGGGGAATTATTAAAATCTGGAGAAAGCAGAGGCACTGCTTGTTTGATGTGGAACAACACATTGCTCCACACACTTCTCTGGTATAATAGGTGCTGAATTCCAGGTCTCTCTGGCACCCAAAGTAACACACTGATTAGTTGCCAAAGAGACATAATAAGCAACCAATGCCCAAACAATCGTTACAGATACTCCATTAACAGCATCAAACAGTGTGGCTTTTAACCATACAAATTGTTTTTTGACAGCTTGTAACCTTTTGAAATAGTTTCCTTTGGGCATTACACCACACTCAGATCTAATTTTAACTTTTGCTTTGTCTATAATTTATGAGTTTCTTTGGAGATGCATAATGTATTTGAGGAAAAAGGATACATTCAAATAAAAGCTAAAAACAAAATCAATTGCTGTTTTAATCCATGAAAACTTTGCTCACTGGGAGATCGCTACAATAGGATGAAACAAAAAGAAGGAAGGAATGGACCTAAATGATCTAGAATTCCCATAGAAGCTGTTTTATAACAAGCAGGTTTACCTATATAAACAGAATCATAGCTGGACAGAAATGAACTATATCATTGGTAATACAAAAATTTTTCTTAAAATTCACGAAATTTCACAACATACAAACAAAAAATTATAAAATGGCTTAACAAGGTTGTCAGTGAATAGCTAAAATATACAACATTCCTTTAGCAGAGAATACCCCCAGGCTTGCAATTTCCAGACACTGAATGCATCCATTTAAGAAAAAGGAGGAAGACTATCGTTCCACAATCTCATCCCCAAAAAATGGATTCTTCTTAAAGATCATAGATCACAAATTGTTGGCACTAAAGAGAACTTTAGAAATCATCTGGTCGGGCTCAAAATGAAGCCTAGTGTCTGGCTTCATTCTTGATCTTTCTTTCCTTACTCCCCACACCCAGACGACCAGCAAGTCCAGTCTGCTCTCCATTAAGAACCACACTCCTCCCCTTCTGCACCCTTGGATCCTGGGTGGCATTACCTCTCACCTGGGCTGCTGTCATAAAATCTTCATCCAGGGGACAGCAAACTGCAGCTCACAATCTGGTTTTGCTGCCTCTTTCTGTACATCCTATAAGCTAAAAATAGTTTTTACATTTGAAAATGGTTGTAAAAATATCAAAAGAATCATAATATTTCATGAAATTAAAATTCCAGTTCTGTCAATAAAGTCTTATTGAAACACAGCCATGCTCATTCTTTCATGTGTTAGCTGTGGCTGCTCTTTCTTTAACCAAAGCAGAACTGAACAGTTGAGACAGAGACTATGTGGCCCACAAGACCTAAGACATTTGCTATCGGGCCTTTCACAGTAAATGTTTGCTGACTTCAGTCTAATTGGTCCCCTACATCCACACTGTGCCACCGTCAGTTCTTTGTACAGCAACCAGTGATCCTTTTAAAACAAGTCATTACTGTCATTCCCAGCTTAAAACCCGCATATTCTGTGCTGTGCAATATGTGCCTATGGAATGTTCAAGAAGGGTCTAGTACAACTGGGCAACTAAATTTTTATTTTTATTGATTTCAATTCATTTAAATTCAAAAACTGATAATTCAAATATAGGAGAACATCTAAGTACGTGTGGAACAACTTGGGTATGTAAATCCACTACTTCAACTGTAAGTGTGGTGAAATTTCCATGCAGATCAAGTATGTCGGATGAAAATTTTGGATATAAATTGAGATATGCTAAAAATGTAAAATGCACACTAGATTTCAAAGACTTAATCTAAAAAAATACAAAATAACCAATAATTTGAATAGGAATTATAACTGGAAACGATAGGTTTTATATATTCAGTTAAATAACAATCTTATTAAATCTAATTTGTTTTTAAAATTATTTTTAATGTAGCTATTAGACAATTTAAAATTATTTGTGTGGCTTGCATTGTATTTCTGTTGACAACAAACATTGCCCTGATGAGATTGCTTGGTGATAAAAATATATCAAACTTCTGTCAACAAGGTCTTGTATGGCCTCTGTCCACCTCTTTAATCATATCTCTTATCACTCTCCCCTCATTATCTTCACACTGGCATTTTGCTAGTCCCTCAAAGACACTAACCTAATTCTTGTCTTAGAGTCTCTCTTTGCACCAACTCTGCCTTCTTCTTGGGACCTCCTGCCCTACATTATCATTCAGAAAGCTTAAATGTCAGTTTCCTCAGAGAGGTTCTTCCTAATTCACCCCTGGTTACTTTCTAGCACTCCACCCAAGTTTCTTCTTTTCATAGCTATTATCAGTATCTAGAATTTTCTTCTGTATTAATTTACCGGTCTGTAGGCTGTCTCTATTCCCTGTGTGCTTCCCACCCCAACACACAAAGACCAGGATTCTTGTCAGTTTTGGTCCTTGCCATGTCCCTACCACTTAAAACAATACCTAGTGCTCAATACATATTCCTGTGAATGGCCCTTCATTTTACAGATATGAAAAGCTAAGACATAATCCAGTTAAAAGACGAATTAACAGAGCTTGGAATAGAACACAGGTCTCCTTCCTCCAGCCTAATGTTTTTGAGGAGATTCGTGGATCAGCATCTCCCCCGGTCAAGACCATAGAGACCTTCTGCCTGGATGCCAGTTTCAAAAGCAAAAGGGCAGATAACCCAATTGTTTAATTTACCCATGGGCACCTAAAAACTTCCCAGTATCTTCATCTGCTCTCTGAATTCCTTGCCAGATTATTAGCAGCTTTTGAGATTGCTTCTCAGATGACTTATTCCACTGGGCATGGGAAATAATCACCAAAATTAAAGAAGGAAATCAATGGCATTTAGCCTCTCTCTCTCACCAAAGTGATAGTCACAAACAGAAAGAACTAGGTCATAAGGATGGAAAAAAGACCAATTAAATACTCTGAAGTAGCAGAACAACCACTACCAGTGAAAATGGGCAGAAAAATAAACACTGGGGTCAGGATGTCCTTCCTCTTTTAACTTTTTCATTTTCCTCTTTTATTAATTAACATTCAAACTATGCTCATGTTCCTGCAAATTAAGCAACAGCCCAAAGGGTGATATTTGAAGGCAACTTGAAAAAAAATTACACATTTCATTCCTCAGTTAACGTTTCAAATGTCAGTCTTCATAATACCATATACTTTAGGCTTTAGCCCTCACTTAAAATCAGATATCTCTAACAGAAACTGGTACCTGTATTTAAGTGAAAGTTTTAAGAGAAAAGAATGAGGGGAGAGGTGTTTGCCTCATAGTTGTGCTTATGAGTAGACCTGCTATAAAGAGCATATTGTATTAAAAGGTAACAAATGTCCCAATAAAAACCTTTCATTTAAATTATCATTTACTACCTACTGACGAACTCCAATTTCTCTCCACTTCATTTTTTCACTCATCATAGGGAAGGATTTTTTTTTTTACTTTGACCTTCACATGCATCTTCAAGTTTCTTTTGAGAATGCATCACATGATTTGTTCTATCGGGTGTGTTCAGCAATATGACAGGAGGCTTAGAGCTGCGGTTGAACATAGTAAGATGTTCAGTAAGCAAACCCTCATAGCTAAAGCAGAGGCTTTATCGTATGTCAAAGAAGAGGGATATATAACTGAATAGATGTGGTGAGCAGACTTTAAATGTCAGGTTGAGGTGTTGAAACTTTATTCTGTCAGTAACATGAAACTACTAGAAATTTTATTATAAGAATAAAATATTGTCATTCATTGCATAAAATGACATATTTAGGAGAATATTAATGACCAACATTTATCTAGCACTATGTGCTAGACACTGTTTCTAAGCACATTACACGCTTATATGTCATTTAATCCTCACAATCACCCTATAAAGTAGGTAAAACCTTTATTATTCCTATTTTACAGATGGGGAAAATGAGATACAGATAGATTAAATAACTTGTCCACTGTCACACAGCTAGTGTGTGGCAAAGCCAGGATTCAAACCCACCAGTCTGCCTCTAGAGCTCTTAAGAAGAACAGCTGAGCAATGCAGCAGAGTAATCGATTAAAGGCAAGGTGGCTGCTAGGCTACTCTGAGCCTCTGCACAAAGCCAGAAAACACGCTACCTCTGGGTGAGCTCAGCCAAAGTGTTGGCAACTGGATGGTATGCTAACTTCATGTGTGTTTCAAAAAGTGACCCTTTCCCTGGACAGACACAGCCCCTGCCCGGATCTATGGCTTGTGGAACAAACTTCAGCCTTCATTTGACCCCATCCTACAGACTGTTAAATATTTGATTTTCAGTTAAATTGCTGAAATATATTAAGCCTTCATATCTTCGTACCATCAGTAAAGTCAGATCTACACCACTAAGCCTTGTTTCAAAGCTGAATTGTTGTGAATATGAGCATGTGTGTGTGTGCACGCACACGCACGTATGTGAAAAGCAAAGCAAAAGGAGAAGTGCCACATTTGATACCAGAACAAGATCAAAGAACCCTCACAAAGTCTTGGAATTGAGAACATGAATCCCTGATGAAATCTTTCAGAAATTAACAAAAGTCTTCATCAAAAATAAAAGGTCATCAAAGGTCCTCAGAAGTTCTACCGGGGGTTCAAACTTATCTAGAGCTTAAGAGAGAGGAAGATCTCAGCTGGAATCACATTACTACCCTTTTGATTAGGGTGAGGGGAGTGATCCACAAAAGTTTCATGGAGTAAACAACCTCGGGTCCTGCTAGGATTTGTCTAACATAGGTGATTTCATTTACACATATATAGACTGTATAAAGAAGTCCGTAGATTTTTCCAAAACAATCAACCACACACTTTTGGGACGCAGATTAGCCCAGCTCTTCGATCTCCTAATTTGCAGACTTATTCCTACCTGTGAGCCAGCTTGCCTCTTGCCCCTGTGGTAGTGAAGAAAGGCATGAAAATTGTCTCCCTCCAAAGATCATGGTTCAAGATCAAGTCAGTCACAATGCATATTGCTTAGTCATTCCCCATCCCCTCCTTAAATCCATTACCTAATACTTAAGTGTCCAAGTTCTCAGGACCTTCTCCTGCTCCACTGGAGCCTCCAGCCAGAAATCCAGTTCATGTAACTACACCTGCTTTGATGATAATAGCACTAAAGACCAGTTCTTTTCCACCTACTTCAAATTTTACTCATAAATCTGGTCAGGGAAATCAGGAAGTGCTACCACTTCATAATCTTTGGCTTTGTCTGAAATCTTTTCTTCTAAGTCCTAAAAGTCATTTCCCATCTAAAATTGTCTACTTTCTTGAAAACTTTAGACTTTGAGCAGAAATAATCACCTAGACTTCATGCGAGGTTAGACCATAAACTGACTAAAATTTAAAATTAAAGTATGCCTCAAATAATTTATTCCTTGTGATAAGGAAATACCAGATCCTCGAAGTTTCTTAAGGAACCTAAGTTCAAGTTGACTGTGTTACTGTACTCAAGACAAGAAAGGCATAAAGTTTTAAAGAACAACAGGTTATTAAATTTAGGAAGATTATGAATGGACTTCGGGGACTCAATAAGCTCTCTGAGATAGTATACAAGAAGGACCCCAAAAAGATAACCCAGAATTATCTTTTTGGAGGGTGGGTCCAGTACAGGATTC
Source organism: Tarsius wallacei (assembly GCA_963574415.1). Lineage (NCBI taxonomy): Eukaryota > Metazoa > Chordata > Mammalia > Primates > Tarsiidae > Tarsius > Tarsius wallacei. The sequence continues at coordinate 46,870 of CAUYQG010128938.1, forward strand.
CTGCCAGGTAAGTGTTCTAGGAACCTCGCTGCATCAGTACACAGCTAGCATTGTTGTGAGAGGCTGTGTTCAGTTTCAGTGAATTTTTTTTCTGAGTTGTTTTTTTCCTTTTTTTTTTTTTCTTTTTTTTAGAGTCAGAGTCTCACTCTGTCACGCAGGTTGGAGTTCAGTGACACGCTCACCGCCACCTCAGCCTCTACCTACTGGGCTCAGGCGATCCTTCCGCCTCAGCCTTCCAAGTAGCTGGAATCACAGGCGTGCGTCACCACGCTCGGCTAATTTTTTAAAATTATCGTAGAGACGAGGTCTCACCAATTGCCAGGGCTGGTATCGAACCTCTGGACTCAGGCAATCCTCTCACCTCGGCCTCCCAAAGTGCTGGGCTTGCAGGCTTTAGCCACCGCGCCGGGCCATGGAGATTCTTTCAAGGGTTTGCCCATTTCATGATGAAGATTTATAAGCGCACCTGCCAACATGGTACTGAGTGTTCAGCAGTTTTTTGACCCAAACCGGCCTGAATCCCATGCTCCACTACCCTCCCTATTCACCTAATCTCGCCCTGAGCAACTTCTTTTTGTTTCTTCAGATGAAAAAAGTCCTCAAACGGAAACGTTTTGCTGATGTGGAAACGGTGAAGCAAGAGAGAGTAGACGCACTAAACGGGTGGGGCTCTGTGGCTCAGCCTGTAATCCAAGCACTTTGGGAGGCTGAAGCAAGTAGATTGCCTGAGCCCGTGTGTTCGAGACCAGTGCGGGCAATTTGGGGAACCCTAGTCTCTACAATCAAATAAAAAATTAGCCAGGCATGGTAGCGCACGCCTGTAGTTCCGGCTACTTGGAAGAATGAGGTAGAAAGATTCCCGGAGCCCAGCCCGTGGACGCTGGGGTGGCCGTGAGTATGCCATTGCACTCCTTCCTGGGCAATGGAGTGAGACTCCGACTTAAAAAAAAAAAAAAAAAAAAAAAAAAAAAGCGAAACGGCAAAAAATTTGAAAAGTTAAAATTTTGAGCATGGGAAAAAGAAAAAAGTTAGGTGTATTGAAGAAGTTGGAGGTTAATTTTTAATTTAAATAATTTTAATTAAAT